>CM070545.1:12502546-12607768 GCA_036346405.1 Phyllostachys edulis
AGTGGTTCCCAAAGCGATGGCAACCGTTGGGTCACCACGTCTTTAGCTCAGGTGTGCGGTTATAAATACCTACCGTGGGCGAGACTTAGGCGTTTTACCTTTCCCCAAATCGTTCCCACTGTTCATTAAGTTCTTGCACTCTCCACCACCGATCAAATCGAGCGTTCTCCTGAAATCTTTCCAAATCGAAATCTCTGACCCTTGAGAGAGATGGCTGGAGTCACTTCCTAGTGGGGCTGAATCGGAGATGGATGCGATCAAGATCAAGGCTTTGGTCGACGCCGAGAAGATCCCAAAGAGTAAGTTAGTGAAGTGGATCGAGGCCGTTGGGCATCATTGGCCGTCAAAGGAGATTGGGTAAATCCCTGTCTTCCAGGCATTCTGTGAGTGTGGCCTTCGATTGCTTGCTCACCCTTTCCTCACTCTTGTACTCGAACACTTCGGTGTGGAGTTGGTGAACCTTGTTCCCAATTCCATCACGATATTGGGTGTGTTCGTGTACTTGTGCAAGGTCTACCTGGGGATTCCGGCCGACTTGGAGTTGTTCCGGTACTTCTATGGAATGACCAAACTAGCTAGATTCACCGGTAGTTGTAGTCTGAAGCTCTACAACGGGAAGTCGAACGAGTACATTCAGATGTTCACCCGGTCATCGTGGCTGGGATGGAAGAATAGGTGGTTCTATTGGGAGATAACCAATGAGGACAGCCTCTCCTTTGTTAGAAAGCTGGCCAAGAAGATCTCTATTTGGGATTAGACTTCCAAGGATCTCGGTCGGATCGCCCCTTTCATTCAAGCCATCAAATACATGAAGGAAAATGGGCTCACTGGGTGGCAAGAGGGCTCATCCCATGTGAAGGTATTTGGAGTCGCAAGACCTGACCAGAGACTATGAGGAGGGTAAGTAAACTTCCAGTCTTAGTCTTTTTTTCTGTTAATTTTGAACTTGGCTTATTGAAAGTTTACTTGTTTTTGCAGACCTCTCACAAGAGGAGATTGATGCTTGGGTCAAGCTTATTTGTAAGAAGTCCCCGCCACCAAATGTGGCGGCTCCTCAAATCTTGACGGTCTTGTCTACAGAGGACAAGATGGAGCACCTAAAGGTAATCAAGAGTTGATTTCATCTTTAGGATCTTGTAGTCGTAGAAGAAATTACGACTAGGCACTGGTCGTAGAAAAGCTTACGACCAGTGGGTTGTTGTAGAAAGACTTACGACAAGATGATGGTCGTAGAAAGACTTACGACTGCTTTGTAATATCTCTCTTTTTGATTTCTGCAGAAAGTAGGCATGGAGAACCGTCGGGACGACGAAGAAGTCGTACTGATGATCGTTGGCGCGGTAGCGGAGCAAGTTGACACCCCTCCGGCCAAAAAGCATCGGCTCGTTTAAGTCGCTGACAAGGGAGGCGCAAGCTCGAGCACTGCTACTTCGACCGCGCCCTTAGTGAAATTTGCTGCGGATATGGCCGCCGCAGAAGAGGCAAGGGCGATCGAGGTGAACATCAACGCTCTGACACTACTACGGATCACCTCATCAAAGACGGTTCAGAACCGTCATCACAGGCGGTTTCCGAACCGTCTGTATTTGTTCGTCTGTGATAACAACGGTTATCACGCATTTATTCGGAGCCATCTCGTGATATTAATATCACGAGCGGTTTTGTGCTAAAACCATCTGTGAAGGCGTAGTATCACAGATGGTTCTATCGACAAACCATCTGTGAAGGCGTAATATCACGCAGCGGTTACGTCTCACGAACCATTCGTGATACGCGAGATTTCGCTGAGCGGTTCTATCTATGAACCGTCGTGATATTCTACCATATCACCGACGGTTTGTAGATAGAACCGCTCGCGGAAATTTCAGTGTTTCCTGACGGTTCATCGACATAACCGCTCGTGATATTACGCCTTCACGGATGGTTTGTCGATAGAACCGCTCGTGATATTCGTCTTCCACGCAGCGGTTTTAACACAAAACCGCTCTGTGATAGTTCATTATCCTAACTACATTTTTTCTCGATTTTTGGCTAGCCTCAAGAATTACTAGCCATGCCCTCCGAAAACAAGCATGATAAACAGATACATCATAGATAATCAAATTGTTGACAACTCGAAGTGATCATTACTCAAAATAAATTACAAAAGATCGAATTTGTTCAAATATTGTCACTATAGTTACAATTGGATTACAATTGAGTCAATTGTTTGCAGGTGGTTGAGAGGTGTCGATGGGGTGAAACTCTGGGTCGACGACAGAGTGAAATTCTCCCTTGTCCTTAACGATATCTGATATGATAAAGGCACAGAGCTTCTCTCGAATGTCCTTGATCTCATCCACAAAGAGTCCATCTAATTCTATTATCAAGTCCTGCCGCTAGCAAGAGTAAAATGGTAAGCATACATATTTAAATTTATAATTAGAAAATAATTATTTTGAGATTGACAAACCTCGGGATCCTTCTTTGTAGCACTAATGATTTGCTGCATATGATGGCAAACGTAGATTGCACATAGCTGATCATTTTTTTGCTGGCGGCACTGCAAAAATAGAATTACATATATAGGTGTAGTCAGTTTGAGACGCATTATTATGAAGTATGATATAATTATGTTGTAGCACGTACCGAAAATTGCGTCCTGTGTGTTATTTCAGCGCTCGATCTATTGTATAATTCTCCATTGGCAACATAGTCGATGAACGACCTACATGATTCCAAAAAGTTATCCTCGGCCATTTCAAACGAATGAAGACTACAATAGAGTTATGTATGGAGGGAATGAGCATACCTCTCGAGTATTCCTTGCAGAATGCTGAAGTCGTGGTTGTTGCGGACTAGGGAATCAAGGTATATCACATGGTTCCTCTTTGGTATAATGACTAAAAGGATCCAGTGGTACCTACTCATGTATGTCGCTATAGTCATTAAACCTAAGTTCGTGCTGCGTATAAAGTACAAATGAAATTTGTATAGCTAGTAGTGACACTTACCCCTGGTTGTAGGGCGCCACTATGTACTTCTTCTTCTGCTAACGAAGCAATGCCGCCGTTATGTATTCCTCGACGCAGGACGAGTCTATTTCGATGGTTAGCATAGATACCCCGTGTGGGTCGAGGAAACCCACCGGTTCTCGCCATGCCCGGGCATTTTCTATCATGTATCTATACATAAGCAATGAGTTGTGATATTTATCAGTATTATATCGGTATTACGTGAATGCAGAGCTTGATTGTACACACTTACAGTATCCAACATCGTAGAAGCGAGGCGTCGAGGCCAACGAGGTTGAATAAGTCATATAAGTCATTGAAGCCCACGACGAAGTTGCCTACCCCGTTGAAGAAATGCTCATCCTTGTATGCGACGGCGATTCCAGTATCGCACTCCTTCTTTTTGGTCTTCTGCATGTACCAGGCATGCAAAGCCTAACAAGCATATCCAGCGCGGAGTAATACTGTGTCGGAGCACAACGATTTCCCGATGGAGTAATTCCCGGACGTCCCGGGCTTCCCGGACTTGGGAGGCGCCTTAATGTTCATTGATTTTGATTTGGCCTTCATGACTGGCAGCATCTTCCTGCGAGACGACTCGGGAACCGATACTGCGGCACGCTTTTCTTGTTCCTTCTGCGTCTTCTCCATGGGAACCGATGAGGTGGCCTTCTGAGGCGAAATATGAGGTGGAGTCATCGAGGGTCCCGTTGGAGAGGAATGGTCGTGCCGAGATCGCAACACTGCTGGGTCCAGGGTGATGTCCTTCTTGGGCCACTGGATAAAAGTGTGCAGGCATCCCCTAGTGTTCTAATGTCTTCGTTCGGGCGAATCTCCAGCGGGACGGCCATGAAATTGTCATGTGCCATATCCACTTGGACCCTGACGTAACCCTACGCCAGCTGGGCACCGTGCTACACTGCCCCTTCTTGGTTTGGGTACACCATCCCCCGCCCAGCCTCAATAGAAATGGATCCAACCATCCTTACTTGGAGCTTGCAGGGCGTCGCCCCTACAAAACGATACACAATTAGCTAAGGCGTCCTATAGGTCTAGCTTTGGCGCATTCCATAGATGCACATTACCTTGATGTCGTCTATCGGTAATTGGACGTCGTCATGTTCAGAATTATGTGTGGACGCGATGCTACTCCGATGTTGAGCAGGACTAGCTCCCAAATTAACAGGGGCGGCTTATGACTGGCTCAGGAGTTGATTCATTTGATCTTGCAATGCTGCTAGCTTTCCTTCAAATTTTTTAGTAATCATCTGTACCAACCGGTCCTCGCGCTCGACCTTGGATCTCTTCCTACCCCTATATATGCAGTAGTCGTCTGCGAATCCATGACTCCAAGATACGTGAACCCCAAGGCCTCGCGTGCGACCCGGGTGCTCCTTGTTTCCCAAGGCCATAGATAGTATATCCTTCTCCCTGTCTGCTTGGAAGGAGCCTTGGGACGGTTGGGCAGCCAATTCACGCTGCAAGAGGTCATCATGTTATTATAGACACTATGAAGTTATGGACTTATTAACAACTAGGTAGTTCGACATATTTACCACACGCTGGGACACTTCTGTCCGCGGGTTTGTGAAAGAGATTTGCTCAAGACGAGACTTTTGCCCTCGCTTTTAACCAAATTTTAGCTTAACGTGGATCTGTGATATCAGAAATGACCCGGCTATGTTCTCCTCCTCCGCCGCCCATTCCTCGTATTTACCTGCATCTACCCAGTGTCGAAGTCTGTCGGGTGAGTGTTTCGTGTCCGGAGAGCTTTGTGCGCCACACTTTGCTCCTTAAATTTCGCCGCCTTCATAGCCACAAAGGCGCCCCATGTTTCCCGTGATCAAGAATCCATACTTGTAAGGGCGCCTCACTCGTGTTCACGTATTGCATTGGAAATATGCCCTAGAGGCAATCATAGAGATGATTATATTTCATTATGTTCATGACATTGGATAATGTGTTATCTTGTTCCTAGAATAATATTGTTAATATTTATTATCAAGTATGTGACTTGGTTGTGAAACTCTATATTTCTATGATAATTATTCTTATACGATCCCTGGTCGGAAACATATGAGGATACATATGAATGGACTAGCATATGTATTGGTTGATGACTATGTTTCATGAGTCATAGATATGGAGATATCAAACCAATAATATGGACACATGATTAGAGAACATGATGTTGGATTATACCCACCTTGAGACACTATTGAGATTATTATGATTCTATGTGTCGTTAGTTGGTCTCAAGCAATGATGATGTATAATCCTTAGACCTGAGATCAGTATGATTTCCTACATGTGTAATAGCACTCTTAGGGGTTGCCAAAGGCTGCACCGTAACTTGGTAGTTATAAAGGTAGCTTTGGGTATCTTTGTGAAACATGGAGAGGAATGTGACTGGTCGGATATGGGATTTGCCCTCCCGACATAACAGAGAGATGTCTCTGGGCCCTCGTTGCAGATCGGATAAAGAAAGTGCATGGCCATGCCACTAGTAGTCGAAGTGTTCACCACTTAAAGTTATCGACACTCGATCGAGAAAGAATTGAATATCCATGGATGACACAACATCTCACCTAGAGTTCAACCCGGACATCGTGAGGCAAAAGGAGTATACACGAGTAGGTCACTTTCGATTCGATCGATTCTGGATCGGTCGTATGGAGATACTGAGTTGGTCGAGATCGGTCGAACGTAATCACAGAGTGGTCGTAACTCGATCGTAAGGAGTTACGAACTGGTTGAGACCACATACGAACTGGTCGTATAGAGATAGGACCTGGTCGTAAGTGATGAGGACCTGATCGTAGATCATATTGCATTAAGGTTCGTCCGATATAATTTGTGTGTATTAGGAATCGCTATGTTACGCTAAGAACCGCATTCGACTAGTGATCGGAAAGGGTTTCGAAGTCACAACCGACACGCATGAACCTACTGGTCACACACTTAACGGGTCGGAACAAACCAGTACGAATACGATTTGTAAACGTGTTCGGATAGGATCCGTCACGAGCACTATATAAGGAGATGCATGAGGCTGTTGGGAGGTACGCATGAAAAACACCACCGAAACCCTAGCCGCCATCTTTCTGAGAGCTCTGCCGTGCGACTTGGTGCTAGCACACCGGCGTATGGTTGTTCCTACCCTGGACGTGTGGAAACCGTAGAGGTGCTACTACGATTGTTGTGCTTGAGGACGATCGACTACGACCACCGCATCGACTTACTGAACGTTGGACGATCGACTACGACCACTACATCGACGCGCTCTTCGTTGGACCAGGCTGCTCAAACTCTTCTTCTGCTGCTCTGCGCGTCTGGTGGTAACGATCTATGATCATCTACTTGCTTGGCTTCCTAGTTTCGTGGTAGAATTTTTGTTTGTAGCTATCGTAGCCTACCCGCGATCCAACAACTTCGTGACAAGAATGCTCTTGAAGGTCCTCCACGATTTATCCATCGAGAGCAACGTCATTCATTCCATGCGTGCCATGTTTGCTTCTAGGATAGTGAGCTTGCTTGAAAGTTCTGTCCACAGTGCGCCTCTTTGTTCTTTCATCAGAGACTTCCAGCTTGGTGTGGTGATGGGGGCCCGTTCCCTTGCAAGTATCCCGCAGATGGTCCAGAATCTTGCCGCTGATCTCTTGGGACGCGGAGGGACCCCAAAGTCACTAACCTCCGTGATGATCAGTCGGCCCGTAGGTATTTTCGATTTTCCTCTGCCATCTCGCTTACGTATCATTATCGTCGACGGAAATCCAGACGTATTAGGTGGCGTCGGTGACGGCGGCAAAGATGGCGCCTCTTCCATCTGCGACGTCGGTGATGGTGGCGAAGACGGTGCCTCTGCCATCCCGCTTACTTGCTATCTATATAAGTTACATATGCAATACAATGGATTGCAAGTGTCCCAAATTAACATATACATATGAAGTATCTCCGTATCATTTAAAATGAATAATATGCTCAACATGTGCAATATTAGCAAATAATCATAATGAATTCCAGCAAGAAAATCAATCAAGTCATTTAAAAGGAACAATATGTTCATCAAACACAATAAGTGTACACTTAAAATCAGCATAAAGCTAAGATTTGATTGTATGATTATTGCTCTCAGAAAGCTAGTTGCACAAGGTTTAACCTTGGCCATCACAACACTTATGTCCAATGTAATCATCAATTGAATATGACAATTTATAGAATAGGCCTTGAGTTCAATTTACAATTTGCTATTCGAATCAACCAGATTCAAGCAAATTTACTCAACTTAACCTATGCTGGACCACAGGAGTAGAGATCAACAATATTCTTCAATGCACCAGACAATCCGGAGACTTACTAAATACATGGATAATGAAACAAGGCAATCGAAAAGATACTGACAAACAAGAAGAATTGAATGATAGAGCTACAGAGGCAGTGAGGTATAACAAAGTTGAAATAAATTGCTCAAAGTTATAGGAATCAACTAGACAATCTACAACTCAAGGCTTAATCTATATACCAATTCACATTCAATTTTATTTTCTATGACAATTCATCACCGAGCAGATCAAAGAACCCACCAATCACAGATCACATATTTCAACTAGCACATCACATATATATATATATGTATATGCAAAGAGACAGTGCACGATATGTTGAAATACTCACAACAACGATGGTACTCAAAACCACCGAGAAGATCAACAGACAAGGCACGAGGGAGGACCAAATTAATATAATCAAATGTAAATCAGTCAAGTCATTTAAATTGATTGAAATGCTAATATTTTCAACTTCAGATATTCACTCAATTCTCAGCTAACCAATTTGCCATGTAGAATAAGGAATATCTTAGTCCAAACTAAAACATGAGAATGACATGTATGATCAATTATAAAATCTGAATGTAATTGTTATTCCAATTGAATATTTCTGTAAAGATCATATAATTACTTTGCATAGAAAACATCAAAACAAGTAATCATAGCCATACTATATTCACAGTAGAGGATTACTGACCTAACATAGATTCATCAGAACATTGCCATTCCAACTATGAATAATTCCATATATATGCACAAACCATCAGTCAAATTCGTGGATAGGCAATGAAAAAAATGTTCAAGAATCATCTGGCATTAATCACAATAGCACCGAGTCCTACACATACTCATGCATTCCACACAAAGAATTTCAGATCTGTGCAAATCCAAAATATGACCGAATCCTAACAAATCACAACCAAAATACTACATATTATCCTACACATTTTCATCTAATTAGCAAATCAACGTGCATCTACACATTACAAATAAAAAGGGGATGAGGGAGGACAAGGTGGAAGGGTGGCACCGAGCTCTTAGCCTCTTACCTCCACGGCTCTAAGGGAAGAAGCGATGAGGGGAGAGTGAGGCTACTGGAGGAGAAATCCAACGATGAGGGCACACGAAGAGGAGGCCGTGCGTCGAGGGCGGCGGCGTCGTCGATGTTGGGGGCGGCGACGCCGAGGTTGAAAGCGGCGGTGTCGGCTGGGGATTAAGGGGAGTGAATGGGCGAGCCCTAGAGGAGGCTGGTGCAGAGGGAGGATGCCGACACGAGGAGGAGGCCACACGTCGAGGCGACGACAGCGTCAGCGATGTCGGGGGCGGCAGCGTCGGGGCTTACAGGGAGGTGAACGGGCGAACCCTAGAGGAGGGGAAGGAGCGCGCGAGAGCTGAGCAGGCTAAGGACTGGGGAGATGAATGGGCAACACTGGGGAGATGAATGAGCGAGCCCTAAAGTTACAAGGCCTATCACAGACGGTTCTATATGGAACCGCTGCGTAGCTAAATCACTGAGCGGTTCTATTTACTTAACCGCGTGATATTATTCCTTATCCTGACGGTTCTCGATTAGAACCGCTCAGGATTCTTATCACTGAGCGGTTCCATAATAGAACCGTGCGTGATAACTCGACATCTGGTGACAAATGAACAAGTCTCTTCATTTTCCGCGTGTGTCTCTTCGTCTCACGATCTCTTCATTTTCCAACGTCGCTCTGACTCCCAAATATCTCTTCGTCTCCTGCTCTGGCTTTAGTACTTGTTCTATAAATAGATATCCCCTTCTACAATGGATTTCACACAACCTCCTTGATCCCCTTTCTCCACAAACTCCAAATGGCTTCCCCTCTCATGCCAGCTGTATTAGCCTACATTGTGCTTCTTTACTCGCACCTCTCTAGTCGCAACCTGGCCCAAGCTGCGGACAAGCCTTCCGTTCGCAATGTCATCCGTTGTAGGCCCTCCGATCTACCGGAGACCATAGCGGCCATCATCTAATCCTTTTTTATCGTCTGTGATGTAAAAAGGATATGATCTTTTTATCGTCTGTTTATTACAAGCGCATAATATTATCATTCCACATTACAATGAAGTCCACATTGACATCAAAATCAGAGATGACAATTCCATGCTGACATCAAAATATATAAGAGATTACAAGTCCATAACACATGGTAAGTCCACATTGACATGTCTCATGTTATGGAATAAATTAATTACAATGGAGTAAATTCTTGATTAAAATATAGCCCTTCATGATGATCGACGCGCATATAGCTAGCTTCCTCACTGGGTTCTTCGTCGAGCCTGATGCCATCTCTGCAAGGAGGCAACTCGTCAAATTGATTGTATTATTCCTTGTCCACTACATTCTCAACTCTGACAATCCTCCTTTTTCCATGAAGAACTACGTGGTGCTTCTTATTTGCCGGGTCGATTACATAGAAGACTTGAACAACTTGGTTAACCAGTATGAATGGTTCGTCTTTGTATCCGACACGTTTGAGGTCCACGGTAGTGACTCCGTACTTGTCGACCTTCACCTGTGGGAGATGGACCCAACGACACCGAAATAGGGGGATCTTGAAAAGCACATAATCGAGCTCTCATATCTCTTCTATTTGCCCATAGTAGGAGCTCCTCAGCCCATCGGTACTGAATGTATCTATGCGGACACCGCTGTTCTGGACTCTGCTCGTCCTATCCTGAGCTGCCGTATAAAATGTGTACCCATTTATGTCGTATCCTTGCCATGTGACAATTGTAAATTGTGGCCCTTTTGCCAACCATAGCAGCATATCATCACTTGATGACCTCCCAGTGATTCGCACATTTAACCATTCGTTGAACTGACGGTTGTGCTCTCTCGTGATCCAAACCTTCGACCGGTCTGGATTCTGTTGGCATACCATGTCTTTGTGCTCGTCGATGTACGGGGACACTTGGGTCATGTGTTGCAAGACCGTAAAATGGGCTTGATCGTACGTATCCAGATCAGGAGTGATTGATTTCCTTCCGATGGTCCTGATACCATCCAGTCTCCCCTCATGACGAGATAAAGGCACACTTATCGGTTCCACCTGAGCCATGTAGTCGACGCAGAACTCAATGACCTCTTCGGTTGCATAACCTTCGATGATGCTGCCCTCCAGTCGAGATCAATTCTGTATGTAGGACTTGAGAATTCCCATGTACCTCTCGAACGGGTACATGTAACGTAGGAATACGGGGTCGCATATATTTATCTCTTTCACAAGGTGAACAATGAGATAGACCATGATATCGAAAAATGACGGAGGAAAATACATCTCAAGATGACATAGAGTCGTCACCACCTCGGCCTGCAGAGCATCTAGTCCTTGGGGATTGATGACCTTCTAAGCAATTGAGTTGAAGAAATAACATAGCCTCAAGATTGCCACTCGGACCTTGTTCGGCAAGATACTCCTAATTGCAACAGGAAGCATTTGTGTCATCAGCACATGACAATCATGAGACTTTATACCAATTAATTTCAAATTTTGTATAGAAACAAGTTTCTTAATGTTAGCGGAGTAACCAGACGGGACTTTCACACTATGCAAGCTCTAGCACAGTTCATTTCTCTTAGCCTTGGACAGAGTGTAGCAAGCTGGAGAAAGGTACGTTCATCCTGTATCGGTCTCTTTCGGTGCTAACTCGGTCCTTATGTTCATATCAACCAAGTCACGCCGTGCGTTAACACCATCATTTGTTTTGCCACTAATGTTCAGTAAGAGACCAATCAAGCTATCACATACATTCTTCTCCACGTGCATGACATCGATGCAGTGGTGAACTTCTAAGTGCTCCTAATAAGGCAAGTCCCAAAAAATTGACCGCTTGTTCCAGATGTTCTTCTGACGGGTTCTTAATTTACGCCCTTCCCAAGCACAACATCGATATCCTTAACCATATCATAGAACTCTTTCCCTCTAAAAGCCCTTGAGTGAACCGTCCTCCTTATTTACGCTTAATTGTTTCTTCATCTTACGGTATGGGTGACTCACGGGAAGGAACCTCACGGTGGCGATATACACAGCTTTTGCATGAGTTGTTGACCATACACTCTCGGTAGCATCTAGCAAAGGCGGATAGGCTTTGGCTCCTTTTGTACTGAAGCCCGACAGGTTACCAAGGGCAGAAAAATCATTGATGGTGCAGAACAACATGGCGCGTAAAGTGAAGTTCTCTCATTTGTATGCATCCCATACATGTACCCCTTCGTTCCACAGTATCACAAGATCTTCCAGCAATGGTGCTAGGTACACATCAATATCATTCCCATGTTGCTTTGGCCCTTGGATAAGTAGTGACATCAAAATGTACTTCCGCTTCATACATAGCCAAGGAGGAAGGTTGTGCACACATAGATTCACGGGCCAGGTGCTATGTCGGCTGCTCATGTTACCGAAAGGATTCATTCCATCTGTACTCAACCCTAACCTTATATTCCTCGGTTCCACACCGAACTCTTCGAAGCTCCAATCGAAGTTTCTCCACTGGGCAGAATCAGTAGGGTGTCTTAGCTTTCCATATTTCTTACGCTCCTTCGAGTGCCAACGCAGCAATCTTGCCTCATTTGGATTCGCAAATAAACGCTTCAAACGTGGGATCACAGGTAGATACCACAACATCTTAGTAGGAGGTCCTTGCTTCACCTTAGTAGTATAATGATGCTTGTATCGAGATGCTTTGTACACGGGACATACATGCATGTCTGCATACTCTTTACGGTAGAGGATACAATCGTTCGAACATGCATGTATTCTTTCTACTTCCATTCCCAATGGACAAAGAACCTTCTTTGCTTGGTAGGTGGTGTTGGGCAACATGTTTCCCTCCGGAAGGATGTCCGCTAGGAGACCTAACAACGCCGTGAAACTCGTATCGGACCAACCATTGCTTGCCTTCAATTTAAGCAGTTCAATCACGGTTGACAACCTTGTGTATTCTGGCTTGCAGCTAGGGAACAAAGGTCTCACCGAGTCCTCCATTAATCCCTCGAATTTACAAAACTCTCTCTCACTGTAGTCTCTTCTGCATCGCGTAACATCTGATCCAGATTGTCATCATGTGACCTATCCTCATCAAAAGCACAGTCCACATCCGGCATATCGTTGACTTCCTCGGCGATGTCGTCATTATTAACTTCCGGTATAATCTGCTCTTCACCTTGACTGGTCCAACATGTATACCCTTTTTTGAAACCCCTTCGAATCAAGTGCGTTTCGATCTGACCGCAATCAATGCATGGACAGTACATAAAATTTATCCCCTTCTTCAACATATCCTGCTTGGCGGCTCTTCTAAAAGCAACCACGCCATTAATGTACTTTTGACTCACACGGTTCACACCGTACATCCTGTTTCGGTCCATCTACGCTACGCATGCAACAAATTAGTGTCAAATTAGATTAATAAACCGCAAGTACGTACTCTTCCTATTTACCAAACATACTTAAATTGATTAGTGATTAATTTATAGCAAACATAAAGGGTTATAGATCGTTACCCTCGAACCTCACGAAGAAAATACCAAATATCTCTCGAGAATCCTCTCCTTCTCCTCCCTTCCTCCTCTCCTTCTCCTACCTTCCCTCTCTCGTGGCACAAGAATGGGCTTCCTATTTACCAAACATACTTAAATTGATTAGCGATTAATTTATAGCAACATAAGAGCATCTCCAGTGTATTGAACCGATGCCGATTCAAAGAGATGCCACGTAAGCATTCAAAGAACTACTCATTTTTTCCCCAATGTATTGATCTGATTCTTACTCTTAAGTGGGACCGACATCTTATTAAAAAAATTAGAAAAGAAATAAAATCTCTCTCAACCGCTCTCTCTCTCTCTCCATTTCCTTCCCCCTCACAGAACTTAATGCATATGCTAACCACTTGATGAAAAATAGTATTCTATTCACTTGCATCTGGATGCAAAGTTTGCATTGATTCCTAGAGTTTTGCTTCGGAATCGGCAGCTTCCAACGTGTGGAATCGGTTCCTTGTATTAAATCTAGCCATTTGAACCAGCTAATTAAGCACGTACATTGCAGATGCTCTAAAGGGTTACAGATTGTTTCCACGAAAATACTAAACCTCTCGAGAATCCTCTCCTTCTCCTTCCTTCCCTCTCTGTCGGCGGCGCAGTGGGCAAACACCTGGGTGGCGGCTCAAATGGGAATGGGCGAAGTCCGTCGAGAATTTATAGTGCAAGGATATCACAGACGGTTCTTATTATGAACCGTCTGTGATATACAACTTTCACCAACGGTTTTTCAATAGAGCCGTCGGTGATAGTTCACATACGGTCTTTATTGATAACCGTCTGTGGTATAGGAGATTATCACAGATGGTTATTTAATAGAACCGTCGGTGATATTTCATAGATGGACTGTGTTGACAACCGTCTGTGGTGTAGGAGATTATCACAGACGGTTATTTAATACAACCGTCTATGATAGCTCATAGACGGTTCTATTAATAAACCGTCTGTGATAGATGCCTATCACAGATGGTTATTAATAAGAACCGTCTGTGATAGGCTGGCACGGCAAATACGTGGTCCGGATAGACCCAGCACAGACGGTTCCATTTTAACCGTTTGTGATGAGGCGTCTACTATTGTCTGTTTTGTAGTAGTGTGAAACCCAGAGCGCCCAAGATCAAGGTACCCTTCTCTTATGACAATAAGACTTTCTCAGTTTCTGCTTCTCGTGCTTTGTCAATCGGCTAGAAAAGGAGAACTGAAAGAGTTTTATGTCTTTTGTGAAGGAAACTGCTGCACCAGCAGTGCCTGTGTTTGAGGGCAGTGCTACCCTTGAGGTGGTCGAGACAGGTCTCGACCATCCGGAGATCCAGGAGCTCAAGGAGCAGTGGTGCTCGTTCAAGACCCACGACCAGACGCGGTCTTAGCCATTCCTCAACTCAAGTCTCGACCAGACATGGTTGACAAGAAGTCGAAGAAATCTTCCTTAGGGAAGGTTTCTTCCAAATTCAAGATCAAGTCCGGCACATGAAGGTATGTAGAAAGATAAAAGTGTAAGAACAACATTTACCTTTTGGCTTTTACCATCTAACGTGTTTCCTTTTTTGTGATCTTAGCCCGACTCCTTTGACCATCAAGGATGTTCCTGTCGAGGAACCCGCTGCCATCCCTCCGGCAGCCGGAGAAATGACAGTGGCGGTGGTCGAAGGGTCGTCCACCGTCCGAGTGGTGGAAGGTGCCTTTTTTGCCGAAGAGGCTACGACCACTGAAGTAGTCGTGGAGCCAGAAGCAAAAATGACAAAGGTAGTGGCAGAGGTATCCAGCCATGGGGGTGAAGCACTCGATCACCGCGCCGGGAAGGAAATCATTGCGGATGATCCTCCCAGCCCCCAAGGTCAAGCTTCTGATGCCGCTACCACTAAAGAAGAAGAAGGGTCCGATTTTTTCAACCATTCCTTCGGATTCTTCGTTCCTGCTACCATCATAGGATCTCGTGCGTTCAGATCTCGTGCTCGCGTTCTTCACCCTAAGGACATTCCCAACAGGGGTGATGTTTTCGACGACGAGCATCTCAAAAAGGTGTGGTGGGACCGACTTCAGGAGATTGACAAGCCGAAGAACCCTACGATGGTATTATCTTCGTTTGCTCGAACGACCATGAATGTAAGTACATGACGTTGGGTATTCACATTCATGTCTTTTCTCGCTTCTTACTGTCTTTCTTTATGAAGAAAGCATTGGAGCAAATTGTTACTGTTGTTGAGTACAACAGACAACTTGTTCAGCTACGACAAGAAAAGGCGGCACTCTGCGAGCAGGCAGAGAGATGGTAAGTAACTGGTATTCGTAGTCGTTTTTTGTTTCGACCACTTACACAATACTTACGGGGATTGTCGTAGAAGATCTTACGACTAGGTATTGGTCATAAGGAAACTTATGACCAGGTACTATCGTAGAAAAACTTACGACTAGGTTCTGATCGTAGGAGGACTTACGACCAGGGTGTTGTCGTAGAAAAACTTACGACAAGGTTTCGGTCATAGAAGAACTTACGACTGCTTGTTTTATGCTGATGTCTACTATTTTCTTCTGTACGTTCAAGAGCGACGGGAAGTTCTTAGCTGATTCACTCGACTTTGAGAAAGTCGAGACGAAAAAGCTAATTGAGAAGAATAAAGACCTTCTGAATAAGTTTTAGGAGGCAAACTCTGCAATCCAAAGGTTGCAGGGACAAAGAAACGGTAAGTGCTGAACTTAAGACCACTTACGACCTTCCTTTCTTTTTCCAACTCTTATTCTTTTCAGAAAAAGAGGTCAAAGTGGGGAAGCTCGAAACTGAGGTCAAAGAAAAGAACTTGGTTCTTCACGAGATTACCCGCATCGCCAAAGAAAAAAATCGAGAGGTCCAATCGTGGGAGGAGCACTGCATCAAGATCACTTCTTCTCACGACGATGAAGTCAAGAAGTTGGATTCTCGACTAGCTGGTAAGCAAATCTTTACCTGTGATCAGTTTTGTTTTCCTTTCGAGGTTATTTTATCTGACTGGTCTTATTCTTTTCAGAGCAAGCAGTCGAAATAAAACGACTCCGTGAGGCTTCGACTCGTAATCAGGAGGAGATGAAGTTCTTGAAGGTCAACCTCCAAGACAACATTTCTCTCTTCAACAATGTACTCGGTGGGCTTTATGCTGAGGGGATCACTCCTCGTGAAGAAACGATGATTGCCCACTCGAGTACCATTGGTGATCAAGTTGGAACTTTGCAAGAGTTGGTGACCACTCTGAAGACGAACCAAGCTGATTCGATAAAGGAGGCGGTCAAAGAGGGAATAAGTTTTGTTTTGGCAAAACTTAAAGCTCATGACCCCAGCCTTAATCTGCAACCCATCAAAGACGACTTCGACTGCTATGAGGCAGAAGCAGAGCGGTTGATGATGGAAATGCAGTCAATCGGCGAGGAAGTCACGGAGGAGATGCAAATAGGATCTCCTTCGATAGAGTAGTCTGTACTTGGATCCTATAAAGACAAGTTTTTTGCTGTTGATATATATAATCCTTTCTTCTTTCTGTAAATCATCTTGTCGAGTAGTTAGTAACTCAAAAGATAATGAATGGAAAAAAAGATTAAGATTAAGACTAAGAATTGAAGTCATATTGATAACTTTATCCTAGCCCCCGACTATTTGCTTGGTTTATTTAGATAAACCAGGTAAATAGTGTAAAATAGGTCTTCTTAAAAAGAGAGGTTTATCTAACTTGTAGTTTTTCGATCTTGATTGTCTCATACTGGTCGAAAGTGTAGGAATGAGTCAACACTAGGAAGTTCCTTCTAGTGGGTAGGACCACGTGAGAAAGGAAAAACTTCAACCAGATGATGTTACCTTCTCTGACCAGTTTAATCAAACCAGGAACGACCAACTTGAGTTAAACAAACGACTGGAGTACCTTAAAAATTCGTTCGACTCATTCCACTGCACTCGGTAGGTTCGCTCTGGTAACAAGAGTTAGAAACAGGACGACGCTAGGAAGTTCCTTCTAGTGGGCAGGACCACGTGCGGAGAGGAAAGTTTTCGACTAGGTGTTGTCTCTTCCTCCAACCAGTTGAAACAAAACGAGTTTACCGAAAGTAGTCGAGCAAATTGATAAAGTGTACTCTGCTTTGTTTATTTTTCAAAAATAAATGAAGAAATAATCTAAGATACTAAGAGTTGGCTTGAAAATATTTCGAACATGTGAGTTGAACCCAAGTCCTTTGTATTGGCAGCAAAAAGGAGAAACGAGTCGACACTACGAAGTTCCTTCTAGTGGGCAGAACCACGTGTAGAAAGGAAAGGCTTCGACTAGGTAATGTCACCATCCTTTCGACCAGTGTAAAGAAAGTTTGGGTACTGGTCGTAGAAGAACTTACGACCAGGTAATGATCAAAAAATTATCAAAGCACTACTCAAAGTAAGACAATAAAGATAGAAAGAACCTGATACTTTATTGTAGGGTTGGTCGGTTTACACAAAAAATTTGCGTAACTGGTCGATGTTCCAAGAATTGGAGAGAATTCTGTCGTCTTTCATTGCTACCGAACCTGATCGCATAACCCGACCCACCGTAAGGACCTTCTCACTTGGGGAAAGCTTGTTCGATTAGATCGATTGAAGTTTCCTCAATACCAAGTCACCTCTGAGAAAATTGCGAGGTTGGACCTTACGATCGTAGTATTTGCGCAGGGTTTGTTGGTAGACTGCTGAACGGATTAAGGCTTGATTTCTCTTCTCTTCAAGTAGGTTAATGTCATTCGCTCGAAGTTGTTCTTGGATTGACTCACTGAAAGTTTCGACCCTTGTTGACCTGATTTTTAGTTCTGGTGGAAGCATAGCTTTGGCACCGAAAACTAGGAAAAAACTGTTTCACATGTAGCCCGACTAGCAGTCGTATGAACTGCCCATAATACTGAGGGTGGTTCTTGTACCCAAGCCCCGAGCGCTTGACAAGCTGATCGAAGATTCGAGTTTTGATTCCATGCATTATTTGGCCATTCGCTCTTTCGATTACCCCATTGCTTTGGGGATGGGCAATAGAGGCGTAACATAACTTGGTACCCAACTCGTTGCAAAATTCTTAGAATTTTGCGCTCGAAAATTGTTTACCATTATCTGTGATTATTCGACTTGGGACCCCAAATTGAGTGATCACGCTTCTCATCATGAATCGTTTTGCTGCTTCCGTTGTTATCCCAGTCACAGGTTCGGCTTTGATCCATTTTGTGAATGTATCAATAGCCACAAAAAGGAACTCGAAGCCTCTTGGAGCTTTTGGGAACGGTCTTAGGATATCGAGACCCCAGGTCGCAAAAGGCCAAGATAGAGGAATTGTTTGCAACGCCTGAGCCAGTTGGTGTATTTGCCTTCTATGAAACTGGCATTGTACACATTTCTTAACCAACTCTTTGGCATCGTAGAGAGCTGTTGGCCAGTAAAATCCTTAATGAAAGGCTTTTTCGATCAACGTTCTGTAGGAAGCATGAGTTCCACAGATGCCCTCGTGTATGTCGTAAAGGAGGGTTAGTCTTTCTATCTGCGATATGCATCGCATGAGTACCCCTTGAGTGCCTCGTTTATAGAGGAATCCTTCGACCAAAGTATACATTTTGGCCTTTCGGGATAAGCGATCCGCCTCGAGATCATCATCGGGTATGGAACCCGTCTGAAGATACTGATAGATAGGATTCATCTAGGTATCCTCATATTCTAGAGATGTTGACTCAATAGGAGCTGTCTCTGGTGTTTCAACCAGAGACGGCTTCTGGAGCTGTTCCAGGAAGACTCCTTTTGGTACTTGAGATCTGGAAGAAGCTATTCGAGCAAGCTGGTCTGTGAGGAAATTATCTTTTCGAGGGATGAATTGTACCTCCAAACCGAAAAAATGCTTTTAAAGCTTTCGAACCTCCGATAAGTACCGAGACATGGTTGGATTAGAGCACTGGTACCCTTTTTCGATCTGATTCATGACTAGTTGAGAGTCTCATCTCATGAGTAGTCGTCGAATCGTGAGCGCCAGTGGCTCGTATGCCGGCCGAAACCTTTCAGATACTCGCCACGTTGTTAGTGGCATGAAAGTTTAATTGAATAGCATACTTTAAGGTGTCTCAGTTAGGAGATTTCAGACCACCCAAATTTCGAGCCACTTAAAGTGGCGACCGTCAAAGTACATAGATCCATCGGGTCGTGGGTATCGTACTGGGGATCCTGAATAGGTTTAGGATTTGTCCATTCGGCGACAAAGTCTGCCAAGATCTAGGATTTAATGGTCGTTCGAGACACGAAATGAAGGTCGAACTCCCCATGTTCTACTGACCATTTTGACATGCGTCCCGCTGCTTCCCTATTCTAGAGGATCACTCCCAAGGGAAACTCAGACGGCACAATTATCTTGTGCGCTTGAAAATAATATCGCAATTTTCTTGAAGACGTGAAAAGGGTATAGAGAAGTTTTTGGACCCGAGGGTAACGCTCCTTAGGCCCGTGCAAAATGTCACTTACGTAGTAAACTGGTCGTTGAACGTTTTCACGCTCTACGACCAGTACTGCGCTCACTGCCTGTAGCGTGGCAGCTAGATAAATTAAGAGCGACTCTTCTGGTTTCAGAGAAACCAAAACAGGAGCACTCGTAAGATATCTCTTGACATCCTCAAAGGCAGCATTTGCCTCTTCCAACCACTCAAAACCCTCGTGCTTCCTTAGAAGTTTGAAGAAAGGTAGTCCTTTTTCTCCCAGTCGTGCGATGAAACGACTTAAAGCCGCCATGCATCCTGTGAGTTTCTGGACTTCTTTGTTTGTGGTTGGAGGGCGCATTTGCATGATGGCCCTTATCTTGTCGGGATTTGCTTCGATTCCTCGTACAGAGACGAAGAATCCAAGCAATTTTCTCGAAGAGACTCCAAACACACACTTCTCAGGATTGAGTTTCAGGCGGTGTTTTCCGAGGTTGTCGAATGTCTCCTTCAAGTCTGAAACATGATTAACCCGCTTGATGCTTTTTACGACTAGATCGTCAACATAGGATTTCAAATTTTGGCCTAGTTGAGGTGAAAAAATCGATTGCATTAAGCGTTGAAAAGAAGCACCAGCATTTTTTTAGACCGAATGGCATTTTGACATAACAAAATGTTCCAAATGGAGTAATAAACACGTTCTTTTCTTCATCTTCTAGACACATATTAATCTGATGGTAGCCAGAATATGCATCTAGAAAATTTAATGTTTCGCAACCAGCAGTAGAATTAACCAACTGATCGATACGAGTTAAAGCGAAATCGTCTTTTGGATAAGCTTTATTACGATCAGTGAAGTCTACACACATTCACGATTTGCCGTTAGACTTCCTAACTATTACAGGGTTGGCCAACCACTCTGGGTGGTCAACTTGTCTTATAAAACCTGCATTAAGTAGCTTGTCCAATTCTGACCTTATAGCATCTCGTCGATCAGAGGAAAATCTCCATAATTTTTGTTTTACGGGTAGTTTGTTAGGCCGTAGAGCTAGCCTGCGCTCGATCACTTCCGTGGGGACTCTGGGCATGTCGGATGCTTGCCACGTGAAGACATCCGCGTTTACCCAGAGGAAAGTGATGAGGACGTCTTCCTATTTGGGGTTGGAAGTATCCCCGATGTGAACAGTCTTCGAGGGCTCCTCTGGATTCAAAGGAACTTCCTTGACCTGGTCGTTTGGCTTAGGTGCATCTTTAGGCTTCGACTGCTTGGTCGAAGGTTGCCTTTTTTTCTTCTTCTCGAGCTGGTATCTGGCCAACCATCTCGAGGGTACGACGGTCACACATGTGTGCTAACTTTTTGTCACAATAAATTGTGATCACTCCTTTGAGACCTGGCATCTTAAGACATTGATACCCATAATGAGTAGCGATTAAGAATTTTTCCAAAGTTGGTCGTCCAAGTATGATGTTATATGCCATATCGAAATCGACCACATCAAAGGAGATCTTCTCTATCTTGAATTACTTGGAGAACCAAATGTTAAAGGAAGAGAAACTTGGCCAATAGGTTTGGCCTCGGTACAATACCATGAAAAGTGTACCGTACCGGTCTTACCTTGGTCCTGGGTACTTGCATCTCGTGCAGGGTACTCGTAAACAGAATGTTTAACGAGCTAAAACTCGGCAGTTGCGAAGGTCATGGCCTTCCTTTTTATGGAAAGGACACCACCTATGCTTGTCGTTCTTCCGCTCGGGGCGCTTACCTTTGCCTCGATCAGAGTATGGCTTGGAGTCTTGAGGATTTTTATCGCTTATGGCCAATACCTCCTTGGAACTGTTGGCTTGAAGCTTTTGGCCCTTTGCCTTGTTCTTGGATTTCTTGGCCTTCTTATCCTTCTTCTTAGCACTTTCGCACACCTCTTGAGGAACTTTATCTTCTTGATCAATAGTGTTGTTCCACTCGACCGCTTCAGCAGCGGTAGCATATCGATCGGCCATTTCGAAGAGTTTGACAACAATGGCGGGAGGATTTAAGCCGATATCCTCCGTGATCCTTCTACTACGGACTCCCTGCTTGAAAGCTCTGATAACAGAAGAATCAGAAACCTTAGGAATAGATTTTCGAACCAGACAGAAGTGTCGAATGAACTAGCGCAGAGTCTTGTGGTCGTTTTGTCTCATCCTGTGCAGGTCGTCCTCCTTCCCAGGGCGATGGTAGGTGCCTTGGAAATTTACCAGTAGGATGTGGCAAAGGTGCCGCTATGAATAAATCGATTCGAGCGGCTGATTTAACAACCACGATCGAGCAGATCCCTCGAGCAAAGTAGGAAGGTAGTTTGTCATTGCATGCTCTCCTCCTCCTGTAGCTCGAACAACAGTTGTGTAGATCTGGAGAAATTCAATGGGGATTTTAGATCCATCAAACTTCTTCATATTCACTGGTCGAAACCGAGGCGGCCAGTGAACTACTCGGAGGTCGGGTGAGAAAGCCCAACATCCGATAATGACTTCTTGATGCCTTCTTTGCAGAAAAGAAGGATTGAACTCTCCAGGTGATCGTACACGACGATACTCGGTCATAGGTGGACCCGACCTGTGGTGGGTCTCAACCCTACGAGGGAAATACTCCTCGTATTCGATCTGCTGTCGTCAGACTTTGGGGTTGGAGTGGTGAACGGTCACGTCTCCTGGGAGTTTGTTGGTCATCAGGCGTTCGAGGAACTCTCCTTCGACTGGAGCGAAGGTTAGGAGAGTGTCATGACCGGTTGTCACGGCGATCTCCATGCGGTGAGTTTTTCGAACGGTTGGAAGTGGATGACGTCGTACCCCCACAACTTCTAGGTTGACGTCGACGAGAGAGCTCAAGCTTGGCTACCGTGCTTCGAAGCCTTTGTGCGATCTCTTCAGCAAAGAGGTCGTAACCAGGCGTTCGAGCAAGTTCTTGAGATGGGTTCTCGAGAAGGTCATTGATCCGCTGGAATTCTTGAGCTTCCTCCAACTGATAGTGAACGCGCCCTGATGGATTTTTCTGAGCTGCGATTCTTCTCTGTCGGCTTGCCTCAGGAACGTCCATGCCTAAGCCTCGAGCTTGCTTCAATGGAGTACGAGTATTTCGAGAATCTCCTTGACATTTATCACAGTGTTGACTCTGTTCATCGCTGGAGGTGTCTACGTCATTGCCACGAGGGGTCGCAGTGTGTGATCGTTGGGGAGCATCCTCAGTCCTGTCTCTAGGAGAGCGATCGTCACCTGAGGGAAGGACAAAGACCTCCCGTTGATGATCTCCACCTGCACTTGAGGCCTCCTCGCTTGAGGTGTAGTCGAGAGACACCGCTTGGCGACTTAGAGCAAACCCCTCCAAGAAGGGGAATTCTGGGTTATAACCGTCCCCGTCCGCAAGTGAACCTTGCGATGGGATGGTCGAACCCGTAGGAAAAGCTAGTTCGACCCCATCCTTTGTGGTGCTAACCTGAGAGAGACAACCACCAGGGGTTGATGAAGCTCCGGAATGATTGTCTCCAAAACTTGACGTGCCAGGTCGGACCATCTTAGACAGACTTGAACATTTGGAGGGGGGAACCCTCGCCATGCTCTGAGCTTGTCTTGGTACAATCCTGATTGTGATCGGATTGACCCTTGCCCTCTGAGGAAGCTGGTTCCTCATCCAGACGTAATGTTGCGGGGGATAAGGATCCCTTCTCAACTCCATCGGTGGTATGGTCGATGTTTTAGAATTGAACTTACGTAAAGATTGTTTGATTCGGGGGGTCTCCAAGACTCAAATCACGCAGAGAGAGGCGACACGGGGATTTTTATACAGGTTCAGACCTTCTCCTAGGGAGAAGAACAACCCTACTCCTGTGTGTATGTATTAAGTATGCTGGATTACAAGATCAAGAGAAAGACTAGAATGAGACGTCTTGTGCTCCTTATTCCTCTCTTTCTGATGATTCTGCCTTTTATACAGTACTCAGAGTGTGCTGTCGTTCCTCCAGTCTAAGGGGTGCCTTAATGCTTCAGATAATGGAGTCGTTATTGGAGATTATTGTGGGAGTAGTAACGTCCCCACACCGCGAGGCAGTTATCACCATGATAAGAGGTTAAATCGTGCCATTATTCCAGAGAATAACAGCGTAGTTTACTGCCCATATCTTTAGATATGGTGCGAAAGATATCCTGGTCGACTAGAACCACATGTCTGTAAGCCCCATCGACTAGGGACTGGTCGTAGAAGAGCTTATGACCACAGACTGATCGTAGGAGAGCTCACGATCAGGGCATCACTACTACAGAAATGCTAATACTGGACGCTTGATCACAAACTGTTCATCGAAACCGCTCATATTAAACACAATCTCGAGCGGTTTTGTTTACCCACCGTCGTGTTATTCTCCGCGCTAAAAACCGCTGCATGAAGATGTCATATCACGAGCGGTTCCAAACATGAACCGTCTCGTGATATTACCCAATATCACAGGCGGTTTTAATTAGAACCGCTCGTGATACTTCATGAGCGGTTCTAAACATGAACCGTCGTGATATTACCCAATATCACAAAGCGCTTTTGTTAAAAACCGTCCATGATAATTAACTCATCACGGACATATATATAGCTCCACCTCCCGGCCCATGAGATATAGTCTTCTTGATCTCCATCTCTGGCGCCACGATAGGTCCATCGCCGTTCGTGCGGTTTGAGTACATCGCCTCACCTCATTTGAGCGGCTGGTCCATTTCACTATATATTGTCGCCGAGAGCTTGCCGCCCGTCGCATTTGTTCACCGATCGGCGACCCACCGCACCTTGGACCTTCCCGACTTTCATTGACACCTTCCTCGTGATCGGTGAGATCTTGAAGCATAAGCATCCTTTAATTTGAGTAGTTTGACGTTTACGCCTGAAATCGTTAGTTCAGCGCCTCCATGAGACATCACCGTCGGTTTCGCCTCGGCGAGACCTTAGGGCGAAAGCCACGACTATATAGCAATGCGATGTCACCCCTAAGCCCAGTTTGAGCTTCAAATTAATCCTCTTGTTTTTAATCATTTAGTTAATAAACTAACGAGTCTATGACATGTGGGACCACCATAGATTTTATAAATAAAATTATGAAATAAAAAATGAGTCACTGACAAGTAGGGCCCACATGTAAGTTAATAAAATCTGGAAAAATGTAAAAATGAAAAAATCGTAATTAAGCCTCGGAAAATACGCTTTGAAAGTGATCACCCTTTATTTATTTTCGTGGTTTTCAATCTGAACCGTGTGATGGACGAAAATTTGGATGTACACCGAGAACCATGTGAGTGAAGAGTACATTAATGGCGTGTGCCTTTTACAAGAGCTGCCGAGGAGGATATGTTGAATAAGAGGCGGAATATATGTCTTGTCCATGCATTGATGCGAGAATCGAAGATGTTTAACAACCGCGCGCAAATCGAAGCACACTTGATTGAAGGGGTTTCAAAAAGGGTTATACATGTTGGACGATCCACGGTGAAGAGCATATTATCTGAAGTCAACGATATGCATATTATACAGAAGTCAACGATATGCTTGAATGATGTCGATTGTGGTTCCGATTCGGATAGTCCGCGATGACAATCTAGATCGAGATGCTTTGCGATGCGAAGGAACTGTGATGAGAGGGAGTATGTTCAATTCCGGGCGTGATGGAGGACTCGAGAGAAACCTTTGTTCCCTGCCGCAAGTCGGAATACACAAGGTTGTCATCCGTGTAAAGCCGCTGAAATTGAAGGCAAGCAGCGGTTGGTCCGACAAGAGTTTCATGGAGTATTAGGTCTCTTAGCGGACATGCTTCCGGAGAAAGCGAGTTGCCCAAAACCACCTACAAAGCCAAAAGGTTCTTTGTCCATTGGGAATGGAAGTAGAAAGAATACATGCATGTCCGAACATTGTATCCTCTACCGTAACGAGTATACAAACATGCATGTATGTCCGGTGTGCAACGCATCCCGATACAAGCGTAAAGCAATCGATGACGACGAGGGAATCGAGGTGAAGAAAGGACCTCTGCTAAGGTGGCATGGTATCTTCTGTAATTCCCGTTTGAAGCGGTTTTTGCGAACCCAAAGAATGCAAAAGCTAGCGTATTGGCACTTTCGAGAGGGCGTAAGAATGAGCGGAAAGTTAAGACACCTGCTGATTCCGCCCGGTGGAGAAACATCGATAGGAGGTTTGTAGACTTGGTGCGAACCGAGGAATATAAGGTTTGGATTGAGTGCAGATGGAATGAATCCTTTCGGTAACATGAGCGGCCGACATAGCACTTGGCTGCGTGACGCTCTGTATCTACAACCTTCCTCCTTGGTTGTGTATGAAGCGGAAGTATATTTTGTTGTCGATACTTATCCAAGGGCGAAGCAACCCGAGAATGATATTGATGTGTACCTAGCACCATTGATGGAAGATCTAAAAATCTTGTGGATTGAAGGGGTGCGGTATGGGATGCATACAAGCGAGAGAACTTCACTTTACGTTCCTTGTTGTTACGCACCATAAATGATTATCTGCCCTTGCTAATCTGTCGGGCGTAGTACAAAAGGGCCAAAGCACAGTACTCTTTGCTTAGATGATACCGAGAGTGTGTGGTGAATCACTCGCGCAAAACCGTGTACATGCGTCATCGTAGGTTCCTTGGAGGGCTCACCCATACCGCAGATGAAGAAACAATTCGACGGAGAGAAGGAGGACAGCGATTCGGCTCCAAGGCATTTAAGCGGAAAAGAGGTCTATGATATGGTTAAGGATTTAGATGTTGTGCTTGGAAAGGGATGTAAATCGAGGACAAGTAAGAAGAACATGTGGAAAAGAGATCAATATTTTGGGACTTACCTTATTGGGAGCACCTAGAAGTTAGCCATTTGCATCGGCGTCATGCACGAGAGAAGAATGTATGTGATGACTTGATTGGTCTCTTCTTGAACATTCGTGACAAAACAAAGGATGGTGTCAGCATGCGGCTTGACTTGGTTGATATGGACATCGGACTGAGTTAGCACCAACAAGGACCGATAAAGGACGACGTACCTTCCCCCGCTTGTTACACTATGTCCAAGGCGAGAGAACCGGCGTGCGGTGCTTGCATGGCGTGAAAGTTCCGTCGGTTACTTCGCCAACATGAAGAAACTTGTTTCGATAAAAGATTTGAAGTTAATTGGCATGAAGTCTCATGATTGTCATGTGTTGATGACACAAATGCTCCTGTTGCAATTAGAAGTTTTTTGCCGATCAAGGTCAGAGACAATCATGAGGTTGTGTTATTTTTTAACACAATTGCTCGAGAAGGTCATCGATCCCGAAGGACTAGATGCTCTGCGGGGCGAGGTGGTGGCGACTCTATGTGATCTTGAGATGTATTTCCCTCCGTCGTTTTTCGATATCATGGTCCATCTCATTGTTCATATTGTGAGGAGATAAAGATGTGCGGGCCGTGTTCCTCGTAGTATGTACCCGTTCGAGAGGTTCATGGGAATTCTCAAGTCATATGTATGGAATCGATCTCGGCGAGGGCGGCATCGTCGAAGGTTATGCAACCGAAGAGGTCATTGAGTTACGCCCGATTACATGGCTCGGTCGAACCGATGGGTGTGCCTCGATCTCGCCATGAGGGAGGCTCGAGGGTATCGGGACCATCGGAAGGAAAGCAATCACTCCAAATATGGATGCGTATGCTCAAGCCCATTTCACGGTCTTGCAACACATGGTGAAGTGTCCCGTATATCGACCAAAGACTGGGGCGTGCTTGACAATGTAATCCGGTGCGGCCGGATGTTTGGATCACGAGACAACACAATGAGCGGTTGCAACCAATGGTTGAAGGAGCGACTTGCTAGGAGCTTGTCAAGTGATATCTTGACATGGTTGGCAAAAGGGCCAACATTTCTGGTTGTAACATGGCGAGGATCGACATAAATGGGTACACATTCTATACGCAGGCTTAGGATATAAAAGCACTAACGTAACAGCGGTGTCCATAGATGCATTCGAGACCGATGGGGTGAGGAGCTCTTACTATGGGCAAATAGAGGAGATATGGGAGCTCGACTCGTGCTTTTCAAGATCCCCTATTTGGTGCCGTTGGGTCCATCTCCCACGGTGAAGGTCGACAAATGCAGGCGTCACTACCGTGGACCTCGAGCGTGTCGGATACAAAGGCGAACCATTACGTCTTGGCTAACCAAGTTGTTCAAGTCTTCTATGTTACCGACACGGCAAAAAAGAAGCGCCACGTAGTTCTTCATGGAAAAAGGAGGATTGTCGGAGTTGAGAATGTAGTGGGCGAGGAAGAATACAATCAATTTGACGAGTTGCCTCCTTTGGAAGCGGCATAAGGGTCGAGGAAGAAGAACATGGCGAAACTAGCTACATCTGCGTCGATCATCATGAAGGGCTAATTTTTAAAGATTAATTGAACAATGTGTGTATATGTATATATGCGTTACGATGAATGGTTAATTTTAGTTCATTTGAGTTAATTAATTGATTTGTACTGTGAAATGGATGTGATTGTTTCTCAAATGAATGTGAATTGGATGTATATACATGTACTTGTTTTCTTTTCTGCTTGTTTCAGAGGGCATGGCTAGCATTTCCTGAGGCTAGCCAATAAACAGATCGATCTAGATATTAACCAATACAAAATAATATCACAGACGGTTGTTTATTAACACCGTCTGTGATACATCACATATCACTGAGCGGTTCTAAGTTAGAACAAATGCTGTGATGAGTGTGTATCCTGAGCAGTTCTAATTTAGAACCGTCTGTGATGTCCATCCCTATTTACATTCGGACTCTAGCTAGGGTTTGCGCGCGCCAATACTCTCAAGCGATTAAGTTTCTCAACTCCTCTCGCTCCCTCCTCCCCGAGCCCGTCGCCACCGTCCTCCGCGACGCCTCCTCGAGCCCGGCGCGACTCTCTCCCGATCCGTCGGACGCGCCTCCTCCCTCGGCCGTGGCGCCTCCCCCGAGCCATGCCGAGCCTCCTCCTCTGCCGGCGCGCCTCCCCAGCCGACGCCCTGCTTGCTCCGTCTTGCTCCTTGCTCGTCCTTCTCCTCGGCCTAAAGGTAACCAATGCCAAGTTACCGATCGACCCCACGCCCTTTCCTAACTATTTCTATCAATAATCTGTCATGGTCCTTCATGATAATTGTACTTGTTTTAGGAATTTGTATTTGTTCTAGTCGATTATTCATATGGTATTTGTTTTGATCACTCTTTGGAATACATTGCAATGTGGTGTGGTGGGCTTGAGATGAATGCTCTGTGATGATAATAGTCTTGTCTTGAAATTGTTTTGATAATCGGGTTTGTACTTGAGCTCTAATTGGAATGCTTACTCTACATCGATAGCAATATCAAAATGTTAAATCTTAGCTTTATCTTTGATTTCATTTGTTCACATGATGTTCTATTTCTTGTGAAGATGTCTTCCGCTCATTACGAGTCGTAGCGCCTCATGTGTGCGATGATGCACCATCCTCGGAACAATATCCAACCGCGTAGAAGAAGAGGAATATCGAAAAGGCCCGCGGCCGATTTACCATCACGGAGTCGTCGATCAGGGACCCTATCAATCCTCGCCGGCGGCGTCCGCATTCGGAGAATGGTGGAATAGTTGCAGGAGCGGGTCAAGATCACCTACGATTAAGTGGAAGGTGGTGCGGACCACTCGAAATCTTGTCTTTGGCGGAAATTCTCGCATCGTTCGAGATCGGTAGAACTCACGGACTCCGTCGGCGACGACAGCGTTGCTCTGGCGTGCAAAGCATGGAAGAACTTCAAAGCACGCTTGTCAAGAACTTCGTGGAGAAGGATCTGCCGCCCTTCCACAAGTATCTATTCTTGGAAGAGTCTGGGCGAGTTTGTGGCGAAGAAGGCAGCAGATGAATTTAAGAGTGAAAGTCACGGCGCTACGGCCCTCGAGCAAAAACAAGCACCCCCACGGACTTCGGCACTTGGTATGCGGGTAAAACCTCGATATGGAGGGATCGAGAGCAGCGAGCAAGCGGTTTGAATCTCTCCTGCTATTTCCGAGATCAGCGATGTGCTTGGCCGACAGCGGTGGTTATTTGCGAGGTTATCTATTCGGCCTACGGGGGAAGTGTACTTTCCAAACCCCGAAGACCAGGAAGTGTCCCAACGCCTGGTAAGATATCGAACTACCTAGTTTGTAATTACTCCATAACTTCATAGGAAGTGAAATGACATGTCGGGCTATATTGCAGATAACGCTGAGTGAACAATCTTCCCAAGGCTCATTCCAGGTAGATAGGGAGAAAGATATACTCTCTGCGGGCCTAGGAAACAGTGAGCATCCGGGTCGCACGAGAGGCGCTGGTGTTTTTGTTACATGGGAACAATGGTTCCAAGCGGACTCCGGATCGTACCGGAGTAGGAGGAGAGCCAAAGCCGAGCACGATGCAAAGCTACGAGAGGATCTTTGTGCATCCCTCAGAGATGAGCTCACTGAAAAAATCAGAGCGGAGGTCAGTGAAAAAGTCACACAGGAGGTCACTCAATCCTTTGAGGAAAGGATTCGTGCGTTCGAGCAAAAGAAGAAAGAGACCTTTGAGGAAAGGATTAGGGGATTGCAAATGCCAAGTCAGTTGGAAGCCCCTGCCCCCTACTATACCGCTAGCCAGCCCCCCCAAACATCCGAGTAGCTGCGCGTCCAACCCTAACCCTACCACAATAGGTGATGACAGATTTTCCGTCGATGACATCCAGGTAATAATTATTATCTCTGGAATGCTCAATCCATTGATAGGCCTGTTGGAGTAGCTAATTTTGTACCGTTATATGCGAGGTGGCTACAGTGCAAGCTCAAGTGAGATATGTCTCTGTTGCCCTAGATCTTTGCTTGGGGCAGTGTATCCATCCGTGTCGAGACTTTGGTACAGTGCAAATCTAGCGTCGGGTTTCGCAAAAGTGAATGTGGGCGGTGTTTGTGCCAATTTGAGGCCGCCCCGTGAAAATTCCCCAAGCGATGAGGTCATGACTCTAGGGCAAGCCGTTGGAACATTCATCCGATGGCCCAAGGAGGACATCTGCTTGGAGCTACTGCTCGGTGTCAACTTCAGGAATGTCTGCGCAGCAGCATCAAGTCCACGGACTGATCGCACCGGCTACTGCTGACCGACACGGCAAGGGCCCATTGCATCACATGCATCTACACCTCGTGCTCGATCGTCTCTTGTGAAGTCGACCTATACAAAGCGGCGGCAAGGGCAAGGGCAAATCGAAGGCGATCGAGTCCTCTCGATATCCCTTCTTGCCGTTGGCGGAAATACAAGCTAGGTGAGCCGTTGCTCGAGAAGTTAAACGACCCTACCCTAGGATTTGGATTGCGGAATTGCATACATGGTACATGGAGCAGTCCAACAAGCGGTTGATCAACGGCGTTCGGTGTCACCGTCAAGTTCAAAGAGGATCATTTTAACCACGTGTATCAAGACGCTGTCTTCACGGTGACCTTCGACGACTTGTACTGTCTCTTCAACCTCGGCGAGCTCGGCGTCTCACTCATACGATCTTTGGACAATCGTAAGTGTGTACAATCACGGTCAATGTTAGTGTAATATCGATAAATGTTATATATAACTCCTAGCTTTTGTATAATAGATACATGATGTGAAGCCGAAAGAAGGAAATCACCGGTAGGTTTCCTCGACCCACACATTGTCTCCGAGCAAAGCATCATGGCGAATGCAACATTAAATCGCCGAGAATTACGTTATAGATTTTTCATGGCTCACCGCAACAAGGAATTCATACTTTTGCCCTACAACCGTAAGTAAGTAGTGTTGCACTCTGGCTATACTTGTTGATTTGTACTTTATAAGCAACACGAACTTAGGTTTAATGACCATCTTGACATACCGTGTAGGTATCATTGGATTCTAATTGTAATTATACCAAAAGCGAAATCGTAATATACCTAGATTCCCTCAGAGGGCCACTCACAACTTCACAACTATCAGGAGTTTAATCATCGGGTAAACACATTTCCTCCATAGAAACTCTATTGTAGTCTTTCCTTCCTTTGCAATGGCTAAGGCTAACTTCTTGGAGTCACGAGGGTGTTCGACGTGTTACATGCTAAAGGATGGAATATGAAGGGAAGGATTTGGGACATGATCAAAATTCTCGGTGACTTGCTAGCTAGTACACATTAATCCTATATAACACTTCAGTAGCAATGCCTCTCGAACTAACCAATTCTATTTTTGCGGTGCCACCAAAGAAATTACCGGCCGCAAGCGTCTGTGGATACTATGTTTGCCACAACATGCAACTACTCATCGGTTCGCGATCACCAATGATCCTCGGGTTTGTCAATCTTTCAACAATTATTTCATATATACTTACCAATTTATATAAGCCGAATTTAACCTTCATATCGACAGTTGCGACCATCGCTGAAGCTGCGTTGGAGCAGGCGAGCTCATAAAAATTCGATCACACCTTGCGTCATTCTGAGCAGACGTGTCATAAATCCAAATGGGAGTTTCCACGGTGTAGCAGATTGAACTTGATTGGGATAGATTGAACATAATGGTACATGTGTGTAAATTAATGTACATTAATGGTTAATTTTAGTTAATTGATTTGTGAATTGGATGTGCTTGTTTACGAAATGAATGCAATTTTGATGTGCTTCGAAATGAATGAGAATTGGATGTGTTTCAGAGGGCATGGCTAGCATTTCTGAGGCTAGCCAATAAGCGTAAATAGATTTAGCAATGCAAAAGACTACCACAGACGGTGCTCAGATGGCTATGCGTGATGATCGACTACCCCGAGCGATGCAGTAGATGAAACCAAATGCGTGATAGTGAACTATCACGAGCGGTTTCATCTACGCATCGTCTGTGGTAATCATCATAAAGACGGTTTCATCTACTGCACCAAATGCGTGGTAGTCGAATATCACGATCGGTTTCATCTGAACCATCGAATCGTCGTGGTGATGACTATCGCGAGCAGTTTCATCTGAACCGTGCGTGGTAGTCGACTATCACAGACGGTTGCATCTACAAACCGTTTGTGATAGTATGTATTACAGACGGTTCAAAAACCGTCTGTGATGACCTAATGCATTACTGACCCATAAACTCAGACGGCTCACGGAACCGTCTGTGATGGCGTTTTTGAACCGTCTATAAAGGCCTTTTCTGTAGTAGTGCATAGTCATAGAAAGGCTTACGACTATGGGGTAGTCGTAGAAGGACTTACAACTATGGGGTGGTCGTAGAAGAACTTATGACCTCCAGCTTCTCTCTTATGAATATTAAGGGTTATACTCAAGAACCATATGACATCATTATTATCCATAATATGAATTACAGATAATTAATTAATTGAGGATTGTTATATCCTCATCAATACACACACACACACATACATATACATATAGGATTAATACCTTCTACTCCCGGGTGTAGTTACTCTCACCTCTGATATACCACCTAAAAGAACTTGGCATATGTATATACATATAGATACATATGTATTTACATACATATACATATAAGATTAATACCTTCTACTCCCGGATGTAGTTACTCTCACCTCTGATATACCACCTAAAAGAACTTGACATACTCCTTTATCACTTTGGGTATAATCATATACTAATTATAAGATACTCCAATGTGAACCACATGAAAAATTTGTAAAAGAGTCCATAGTTTTTAGCATATTTTATAAATACCTTCATATTCGCGCATAAAAAGGAGTATGTCTAAAAAATTGTACATACCACCCCTAAAAAGGTGTAAATACCACCTAGGTAGTCTTATATACTCGTATACTACACATACATACTCTCGATTATATATATATATATATATATATATATATATATATATATATATATATATATAGAGAGAGAGAGAGAGAGAGAGAGAGAGATGGTAGAGCTATTCAGCCCTCGCGCGCTATCAAACGCATGTAGATCCCCTGATATTTACCGCCATGCCCGGCCACGCTATTTTGGCCAAATAATATTTAAGATTTTTTATCTCATATTCTTTACTGTTATGTACATATAACATTACTGCAATGTTTTCTTTTGGTTTACCATCGGAACATACAAAAAAGGATGCGGTAAAAATAAAAATACGACAAAAATACAGATTTACTACTTTATAATGACCGTTTACCTCTTCTTGCATGTGCTTCTACTGTCACACTACCTTTTCGCTATACTACTCGATGAACATTTGCAGAAAAAAAATTTATTTGATAGCTCTTTACTGTAAAATGCGAGCGCAATTACTGAGCTTCTATTTTGTTCGTAATTACTGCACACGTGTCATGTTTTACTATATTGTGGCCTTACATTTTACTGTACTACTTCCGCACTCCTTTGTTTTGTATGTTCACGTGTGCATAGTTGAAAACACGGCATCAAATCAAACCAAACCCTCTTCCCTCCCCAAAAAAAAAAACCAAATCGTACAATGCCGCTCGGGCTACCTGAAGCGTCTCTTCGTCTCCCCCACTATGACTTATAAGGATGTTCTCAGTAGTAAAATATATTATAACTTTACTATCTTACCGTTGTGTTTTTACTATCAAATACATACGTGCTCGGATAAAAATCGCATGCCGCACGAAAGGCAGTAAAAACCGATACCAACTTTACTGTTTTATCTATTATGTTTTACTATCAAACAAACGAGCTCGAAAAAAAATCACATGCCGCGAAAAGGCAATAAACTGATTCACGAATTATTGTCACGTCACGTGTTATTTACCGTCAAAATCGAATCCCGTGCACGGTGCGGGAGTTTCTGGACCGCCGATTGTAGTTGGTGGGGCCGCCATATGCTGGTTGCGCGCCCGTGCGTCGCATCTGGCCTGCGTAGAATAACAATTTTACGCTCGGCTATATATATATCCACTACCGGAGACGGTTTCTTTGCCGAGTGTCCCATACTTTGCCGAGTGCTTTTTATCGGGCACTCGGCAAAGAGGCTATTTGCCGAGTGCCAGATATAAAGAACTCGGCAAACATCGGCACTCGGCAAAGATGGTTTCTTAGAGTGCCGAGCACTCGCAAAAAAATTACACTTTCGGCAAGAGATGGTTTGCGAGTGTCCGAACACTCGACAAACCGAACACTCGGCAAAGGGCACCAGATTAACGGTGGCGTAGCGTAGTTAACCCTTTTCTTAGAGTGTCTTCTCGACTGACACTTTCGGCAAAGGCTCTGCTTGAGAGTGTCATTTTGAACACTCGGCAAACCATATTTTTTTCCACCTTTGACCTCCAAATTTTTCTGCGGTCCTCATACAATACAGTACTCCATGTTCCAATGTGGCACATTTCTCGGACTTTTCTATATTTCTTTAATTTATTTCAATTAATTGAATTTTCTTGGATAATTCAAATTATAAGCGCTAGTCATTGAATAATGAAAAAAAATGAATGGAAAAATGATATTCATGTTATTTAGCATCGTGACGTGACAACTTGCGCTAAACCTTCTCAAATTTTTATCACAGCCTCCACATATGATATCATGACATCTTGACAAGTTTCATGATTTTCGGACTTCGTTTGCTTTTTATACAATTTAAAAACAACTCGACCGCAAGTTCGTGGTCATGTTTCGTGAGCAAGATGTTCGAAATTGGTGGTCTGTTCCTGGTTACGGCCTCACATTATACTAAATAACATGAATATCATTTTTCCATTCATTTTTTTTTCATTATTCGAATGACTAGCAATTATAATTTGAATTATCCAAGAAAATTCAATTAATTGAAATAAATTAAAGAAATATAGAAAAGTCCGAGAAATATGCCACATTGGAACATGGAGTACCGTGTATTGTATGAGGACTGCGAAAAGTTTGAGGTCAAAAGTGAAATGGTTTGCCGAGTGTCCAAAAATGACACTCTAAGAAGGAGTTTTGCCGAAAGTGTCGAGAAGACACTCTAAGAAGGAGTTTTTGTCGAGTGTCATGAGAAGACACTGCAAAGAATTTAAATTTTTTAAAAACCTCTTCGAAAGTGCCGATCGGGCACTCCAAGAGGGGGATTTAACTCACATACACCGGGCCCACACACACACACGACAATACAAGACAAGACACACCACACATGCAGCCTGCTGGCCACGCCACACACACACACTGGCCCACCACACACACACACACACACACACACACACACACACACACTGGCCACACACACACAACACAAGGCCTGGCCACACCACGCCCAGGCCAAGGCCGGAAGAGGAGGAGAAAGAGAGGAGGAGGAGGAGAGGAGGAAGAAGGATGACCTCCGCCACCTCGACAATTTGTTGTCGCTCCGCCACCGACGCCGGTGACCTCAACGCCAACTACAACAATGACACACGCACGAGAATTCTCGATCAAGATCTACTACTCACCGCCTCCTTTCTACTCTAGGTTGATCCACATCCCCATTTCTTCCACTTCCTTCTTTTCTTCCCTCGCTATTTCACAATTGCTTTAAATCGATATAATCGGTATTTTGAAACGCTAATTGTTGTTCGTGTTTAAGTGTTGATGATTAGTGTGTTAGATGTTACCGTGGAAGCTACGCCGCCGATTGTGTTGTGATATTTAGAACTGTCAAGAGGTGTTACGAAATTCCTAAACATGATTTGCATCGTTAAATATAATTCATGTGACATACTTAGAAAAGAAAGGACAGAACAAAAAATATTGCTTGGCAATGGGTTCGAGCCCATAGCTCCCTAATGAGACATCATTGCACTAACCATCTAAGTGTTCAAAATGCAAGATGATAGTCCGTCGTAAACTTTTATTAACTCGCATAGATAAGTAGTATAGATGCCGATCATTCTCTCCATTGATCATCTTGATTGCAGAGTGGGGGAGCATGAGAGCATTTGGTTGTGGTTGACAAGTACTTGAGGTTGTCCCAACGTTGTCACTATCTCACAAGTATGCATTCTACATTTGATGTCAATATTGTTGTCAATGAATTGTTCGCTGTGCCTATATCGATTCGAGATATCCTCACGGGCCACCGTTGAAGTTTCCTAACATCTTTCTATCTTTTAGTTACTCGTTACCATTTGTCTTGTGTTCATTGTAAACCATAGAAAGAAAGAAATGTGTGTTTTGGCATTATCACATAGTTAAATTGTAGTCCAGCAAGTATCGGGCTTAAACATGCCTAGTTTGAGTGAGCTCATGCATGTTACAAGGAAGGATAATAGATTATTAATGTAGGTTCGACCATTTCATTTAGTTAACCACACTTGAATCCAAGTGTTCTTGCTTATTCTAATAGTAAACATGGCAGATCACTTGATGCTATCTAGGTTACACACGACATGCATAATTGAGAAATTTATTTACCGAGATGGTAAGTCTACTTTGATTATTGTGACTAGCCAAGTAATGCAACCAAGTCCTACAACCTCTGAAAGTGCCCTCGTCGCTACCAAGTCCTTCAAGTTCTAGGATTCAGATTATATGCTTTAATTGTTGTTTTTCATGCTTACTTTAAGTGCCTATATACATTTCCTAGACCTTGTTTGTTTAGGATTTTATTTGGCTTAAAAAAAAGCTAAAGCCTAAACAAATGGATGCCTGTTTCATCTAATTTATAAAAAGCTTAACCTATTTTGAGCCTATAAGCCAAAAGCCATGGAAGGGGTGCTCTTTTGAATTTTATGGAATGGAATAACTTTTGTCACTAAACTTAGCTAAAATTTCCCACCAAATGTTATTCATATATAACTCCAAATCGCTTTCATTTTTTCTACTCTTCCTCCTCCATACCCTGTTTTTTCTCTTGCCGAGTGCCGATCGGGGCACTCTCAGGGGGATTTAACTGCCCCTGCCGCCTGGGCTGCCCACACACACCAAACACACGACACTGCCAACACTGCCAGCGGGCCAGCCGTTGCATACGCCGCCGCCGCCCGCCCAAATTGGCCGCTTGCCCTTCATCACCGCCGCCGCCCACGACGCCCACTAGGTATGCCATACCGCCGCCGTCCGAGTATTACTAGTAGTTGCGGTAGTAGTAGTGGTAGAGTAGCATGGTGGTAGTCTAAGTAGTCGAGGAGTGGTTGTGACATTGTTATATATACGTGGTTGGATATAATCTTGTGCATGTCGGCCATCGTGCCGCTCATATATATGTGCATGTCGGCCATCGTGCGCTGGTTTTCTTGCAGTTTTGGAAACCTCACCATGCAGGGAGGTGTGCCAAATTTTGTATTGATTTTATGTTTTTTTTGCGAGAGAAGAGAGCCGGATCGGGCGCCGAGTACCTCGGCGACCCGATCGCTTTCCTCACCGCGCAAGGTCCGCTGCAAGACCGCGTCGCCGCCATCAGCACCGACTCCGCCACGGCCCCGCTTAGCCCGACTCCACGGCCACCCTAGGTATAACCCTCTTCCGTATCATGGTCGAGATCACGAACCCGATTAAGCGTCTCCCTGCTCGAAGAGATACGGTTGGAAATATGCGATATTTCCATATCTAAAACCGTGATCTGCTTGAATTGTCCACGTTTTTGGACGGCCACGGATGCGTAAGGGGTTAGTTTCCATAGTTCTGCTCCGATCCGAGACGAGTTTGGCATCATCTCCCGTTGTTCTCCTGATACACACTCTCCTGGCAGACGGTATTTGGAGAACAATGGAGGTGCTTCTTGAAATTTGCCTCGAATAGGAGTAGAGCATGAAACTAACCTCATCTACGGATCTCGCGTGGATTAGGACCTATCCTCACCTATTAGATAGTAGGAACGCGTGTAGATGCAATTGATGTTTATATTACTCGCCGCTATATATGTTAGAGGATGGAGGACCGTGAGTGGATGTACACGGGCCGCGCAAGTCAGGGTCAGGTCACCAATGAATGGATCGACAAGACCGATGCTTTCTTGGAACGGGCATTTGGCGTGGCTGCTAAAGGAGCGAGTAAAATTTGCTGTCCCTGCAGCAAATGTGCAAACAGGAAAAGACAAACGAAGAAGGTCATGGGGGAACATCTTTGGAAGAATGGATTTACGCAGACTATACCGGTGGGTCTACCATGGTGAAGCGTCGTATATGAGAGAGAGGTGGTGAGACCACACGCCGAGGATTATGATGTCGATGCGGGGGTAGCGTATATGTTAAATGACTATCACGAGGCTGATCATTTGAAGGACGACGGAGGAGGAGCAGAGGCAACCGCAAAAGGCGTTCTCGACATGTTTGCCGCGCACGTAAACCCCTTCACGGCCAGACAAAGGTTTCTCAACTGGATGCCATTGGACGCATAATGGCGTTAAAGTCCCAGTATAGCCTGAGTCGAGACGCCTTCGATGGTATGTTGACAGTTATTGGCAGCCTGCTTCCGGAGGGTCACCTTCTGCCAAAGAGCATGCACGAGTCACAGAAACTCCTTCGTGCACTTAAGATGCCGTATGAGCAGATACATGCTTGCGAAGGGTGCGCCCTATTTAGGAACGAATACGTGGAAGCAAAGTCTTGCCCAAAGTGTAAATCATCTAGGTTCTCGGAGGTAGATTTCGTGATGGCGGAAGAGGCGACTTGACATTCCCGTGACAATCCTACGGCACCTTCCGTTCATACCGAGGATCCAACGGCTATACATGACCGAGGAACATGCAAATGTATGACATGGCACAAAAATGGCAAACGATACAATCTCGACAGATGGTACATGCATCCGATGGTGAAGCATGGACCCACTTTGATGGTATTCATCATGAGAAAGCTAAAGAGGCTCGTAATGTACGTGTTATGGCGGCAATGATGGGTTCAATCCTTATGGAATGATGGTGACCCATACACATGTTGGCCCGTGTTCGTTATCCCCTCAATCTCCCCCCCGTATGCTTTCAAGCTACGTAACGATTCTTGTCGTTGATAATTCCCGACACCCGGGAATAATATGGGTGTGTTCATGGAGCCTGTGATTGATGAATTGGTCCGTGCTTGGGAGGAAGGGTATGGACATACGACCGAGCTACAAAGAAAAACTTCAAAATGCATGTTTGGTACCACTACTCCTGCATGACTTCTGGCGATGGGATATTCTCATACTGATGTGTTCACGGAAGTTCCCATGCCCAGTATGCAAGGAAGGTCTGAGGTTCATTTGGTTGCAGAAGGGTGGCAAGTATTCATCGTTCGACAAACATCGGCAATTCCTCCCTCTTGACCATGCATTCAGACGAGACATCAAGAACTTTACGAAAGGTGTCGTAGTGACAGACCCTGCACCACCGATAATGACTGGTGCCGCGGTTCGTGAACAGATAGATGGTCTCGTGGTCAATCCGTAGGTGGTTTTGTGGGATATGGTGAGCAACATATGTGGACTCATAAGTCGGGCTTGACTCGGCCCCTATTTTGATGACCTTCTTCTTCCACACAACATTGATGTAATGCACACTGAAAAGAATGTTGCCGAGGCACTTTGGGCAACAATCATGGACATTACTGACAAGTCAAAGGACAACGTTAAGGCTAGAGTGGATCTAGCAACGATATGCGATAGACCAAACCAACATATGAAGCCTCCTAGGCGGCAAGACATGGAGAAGGCCTAAGGCCGATTTTGTCTTGAGCAAGCCCCAAAGGAGGGAAGTACTAGAATGGATCCAGACGTTAATGTTCTCGATGGGTATGACTAATCTGAGGAGGGAGTGAACTTATCTACTATGCGAGTCTTAGGGATGAAGAGTCATGACTACCACATATGGATTGAGCGGCTTCTTCCGCGATGGTTCGAGGCTATGTCCCTGAGCATGTCTGGCTAGTGCTGGCAGAGTTGAGCTATTTCTTTCGCCAGCTTTGTGCCAAGGAGTTATCTCGGACCGTGATTGCTGACTTGGAAAGAATGGCACCTGTGTTGCTCTGTAAGTTGGAGAAGATCTTTCCACCCGGCTTCTTCAATCCGATGCAGCATTTGATTTTGCACCTCCCGCACGAGGCACGAATGGGGGCGTCGTGCAGGCCGTTGGTGCTATCCAATCGAGAGATGTCTAAAGGTTCTTCGAAAGAAATGTAGAAATAAATGCAAAATCGAGGCTTCCATTGCAGAGGCATACATTCTGGAGGAGGTGGCGAACTTCACAACAACATACTATGGTAACAACCTCCCTAGCGTGCATAATCCACCCTCGTTATAATGTCAAGCGAAAATGAATCGAACCTCGGCCTTTTCCGAGGGCAACTTCGGAGCGCAAGTGCATCGACCCCAAGACCTTGAATCATGAAGAGTGGCGCCATATCATGCTATACGTGTTGACCAACCTTGATGAAGTGGCACCGTACATGCGATAAGTTCTCAACGAACTTGTTAAATACGCCGTCACTATTCTCGCATCCAACCCCTTGTTTCTCGTTAGTACAGGAATTTCTTCATGAATTTCAAGGCCAATCAAGGGATCCTACCCCACACAGTAGATACCCTTCTTAGGCAGGTGCGGAAATGGAATGCCCGATTTCATTTCTTGGTTCAAACGGAAGGTACCGTCAATTTAGCTCGTACTTAGTTTGACATTCCAAGTTACTCGTGACGCGCGAATAATATAACGATGTATCCGCTTGAGCTTGCGGGGCGGAGGGATGCGCCTATGTGTGCCGAGTTGAGACGAGGTTGCGATGGCTTTGCCTATAGGGTCGTCATTTTCGGTTATGACGTGAATGGATATCGCCGCGCACAACAAGCCACGAGCGTAGTCGGCCCAATCGAAGAACCACAAGTTCAGGAGTTTTTACGCCTGCGTTGATGAGGTCGAGTATTATGGAAGAATTGAAGAAATATCTGAACTCAAGTTTCATGGTTCCAAACCTTTTAATCCCGTCATATTCAAATGCCATTGGTTTGATCCTGAAGTAACGAGACAGACATATTCTAATCTTGGGCTAGTCGAAATTCGACAGGATTCCGTCTTACCAGGAGACGATGTCTATATTGTGGCCCAACAGCCACGCAAGTTTATTATCTCCCATATGCGTGTCAAACCATAAGGCATCTTAAGGGTTGGGATATTGTGCATGTGGTATCGCCACACGGTAAAGTGCACATCCCCAAACGATGAAGATTACAACTTAGACCCAAACACATATGACAGAGAGTTCTTTCAAGAAGAGGGACTAGAAGGGAGGTTTGAGATAGACTTAACCAAGCGATCGGAATGGAAGTAGACAATGAAACGGTTATTGAAGAGGACGCTGGAGATGAGGTGCAAAATGTGAAGGACTTACAAATGCTTGAGCGATTACATTTAGACAATGACAATGGCAACATTGCTCATTCGGATAGTGTTGATTATTTCGACATGATTGATAGTGATGATGAGACTTATGATCCAGCTAATCCCGATCATGAAGATTATTTCTAATACATGTAATACTATGTTATTTTGTAAATTCCGTTTTGTTTATTTTGCATCTCTTTCTAAGTACTTCTTGTTTATCTGTGCTTATTGGTTTACTCTTTTTAATTGCAGGTGATTGAACAAAGATGGTGGGCGGTGGGATGAGGAAGCTAACGTCCTTGTACCGAAGGACAAGGACCGCTGAACCGGGGGAGAGTAGGAGGAGGAGCAGCCGCAGGAGGGAGTCGCCGCCGCCCGTCCACGTGAGGAGGAGGAGGAGCAGTGCCTGGGAGGACGCCGAGGAGGCGCAGGAGGACGCATGAGGAGGACGACGAGGAGGCGCAGGAGGACGCGCAGAGGACGACGAGGAGGCGCAGGAGGACGCGGCAGAGGACGACGAGGAGGAGGCGACACAGGGGTTCCGCTTCCTCTAGTTCGCCGGCGTCTACTTGCGAGGTCCCATGAGCCTCCTCGTGACCGATACCTCGTGAGAGACGCCACGATTCGACCCGAGGGGGAAAAGTAAGTAACTTTAGATGTTATCACTACTTTATATGATATGTTGAAAATCAAAATAGAAATTAATAATTTTTCTTAATCACTTGGGCAGGAACTGGACGATTGTGGCGAGTGGAGGTGCTCACACACGCCAAGTCAATGGCATCCTCGGTCTTCTGTGCAAGGAGCACTTCCCTGGCCTGGTTGAGTACGCCGGAGTGACGGGGCCGGCCTACTCGTTTGACCACACGCCGCCGCCCGATGTTGCAGATCGGGCCGCAGGTATTCAACAACAAGGCGGAGCGGGTGAAGCAAGAGCGTGGGTAAGTCTTCTCGCACTACATTGCTCAATACATCGTATTCATTGGATATTCTTGAAATAATGAATGGATACATCGTGTTTGTATGCGGATTTCTTTAGATGCCGGAGCGGACATGAGGCCGGCGGATCACGATGGCTACCAAATCTTCGCAAAAACTCGTCGGGACATGCATTACGAGGCGCGATCCGTGCCGTCGTAACTTACCACAGGACCGTCCTTGGAGCGAAGGTCACCAAAAGGGACGCAAGAACCATGACGCCGGGACCGATACTGCAGTAAATCTGAACATTATCTCGATTCCTTTTGAGATTAAGTAGGCTTAATTTCATCTTTCGATATGTCATGTACTTGATGGCTCGTAGATGATTCCTTATTGGTGCGCGCGCATCGATCTTTGGGAATAGATGGTGCACAAGTGGTGCTCACACGAGTGGGAGGAGACGCACAACTTGTCTTTGGGGCGGCGTTGATGATGCCAGTGTAGCACACCATCAAGGTAGCCATGACCTCGGCGGATCTGTGAAACATGGGTACGTGAATTCATTTATTTATTCTAACGCTCAATTCGCATGATTTCTAATCATCTTCTTTGTTTTTCTCGCAATCGGCGTCACATGGTGGCCACCTTGCTCCATCTTCAAGGCATTTGCTATGGCCCACAAGGGCAAGGCGACGTCCGACGTCGACTACAACCCGGAGGGCGGGCTCGAGGCGTCTGAGAATCGACCGCCCACAACCGCCTTTAGTGAGTACACATCGATGGCAAGGGAGGTCCATGGGCCAGAGTACGATCCGAGCACCGAGGACCTTGATGGAGAAGTCGTCATGAGGGTGGGAGGAGGCAAGAAGCATGGGCGATACTGGATTGGCGACGGCGCAATCGACTCGGCCGCTACTCCCAGTCTCTCCTAGATTCGAGCAAGCAGCACGAGCACGAGCCCGGCCATACGACCTCGGCGGAGACACTTCACACCACGGGTGGAGGCACTCGAGGTTATTCTGGTTTATTAAATCGTTCATTGGTTTTTCATACCTTTCCTTTGCATTATTGTAACATTGGGGTGAATATATTGTAGGCCCAATTTGGAACAAGAGAGGAGGATACGGAGCAGATCTGGTGAAGATGGAGAAAATGGAGAGGGTGGAGGCCGGCGGGAGGCCGAGCAATGGAGGATGGCGGAGATTCTTGAAGACATGCAAAGTCTTGGCGCCGCACTGGTGTAGCTCGCCACCTTCGCTATTCGCTCCACCTCCACCTCCTCACTATTCTACTCTGTGAGTATAAATGTTTTAGTTTGTATGTTCATGCTTATGGTCAAACCTAGTGGAGTATGAAAGTTTTATTCATGTATGGTATATATTTATCTTGTCTCACACATGCAATCTCTTCTCCTTTGTGCAGAATCAATCGGCGGGATCGAGCGATCCTCATGCTTCGATGAATCCTTCACCAAATCGGTCTCATTGGCCATCTTGGTGATACTACTTGTGGTTGTTAATGGTACTTCTATTTGCAATTATGGTTGTAGATGATGGAGCACTTGGATTACTTGTGAAGTTATTTGTGATATATTGTGAGACATGTGGCGTTTGTGATATATATGTGGTGTTAAGTGATATATATGTGTTGTTGATGGTATATATGTGATGTTGATGATATATATGTGATGTTGATGATGTTTGTTATATATATATCTTCATTTGTTTGGATGGGATGTAAAAACAAATAAAAAGGTTGTTTTCAGTCACTTTGCGAGTGCAATGGCCATGACACTCGGCAAAGTGACCATTGCTTTGTCGAGTGCAAAGGCCATTGCACTCGGCAAACATCACAGATTTGCCGAAAGTGCCACGGGCGTGCTCGGCAAAGTTGGCTGTTCTTGCCGAGTGTCCTCCGGTTGCACTTTCGACACGCACGCCACCTTGCCGAGTGTTTGATTCAATGGCACTCGGCAAAGCGGAGACCTTGCCGAGTGCTTGACCTTGACACTCGGCAAAGACGTCGTCAGTGGCGCTTCGCCGTCACGGCGACTTTTCTTTGCGAGTGTTAGATTAGCACTCGGCAAAGCCTTGCCGAGTGCCGATAAAGTGCACTCGCAAAAGGGTCTTTGCCGATAAACTGTTTACCGAGCGCCCTTTGCCGAGTGTAGCACTCGGCAAATCCTTTGCCGAGTGTATATCGGCCTGTGCCGAGTGCCTGAAGCACTCGGCAAAGAAGCTATCTCCGGTTGTGATCGTTCTGTTGGGAGTTGAGGGGTCCGGGTTATACTCAAGCTGTTCATGGACCAGCTGAATTCAATTGGCAGGTTCCCATCAGCAGCCGCCACTATAGCTTGTCTGTAGTTTGTCCTTTGCCTTGCTTGTTCTTTTTCTCCCCCAGCGAAGTGTAGTCTGTGTCTTATCAGCTACTACCATTGCCATCATATCTGATGGATGGATGGAACGCTCCTAAAAAGCCCATCGCCGCACATGAAAATAATTAAACAGCGTGTGGCCACAACAAAAATAATGGATTACGTTAATTCTTTGTCTACAAGAAATTTTCACCTCTTTGTGGGCAGCATTGTAGATTTAGTTACTGAAAGAAGCTTGAGAATGAACGTACTGTTTGGACTTTGCATGCAGGATGGTCCGTGCATAGCCAGGAAAACGAAGACTGCCACATGAGGTCTTTCAAGCTCGATTGAGCCTTGTTATGTAAGAGATGGACGGCCATGATTTAACTCCTCTTGAGATGGATGGATGAGATTAGAAGGATAGAGTAAATTTACAATAACAGGTACGGTAGGACTGGCCCTAACAAAAAGAAAAAGAAAGAAAAGAATAAGAAAGTGGGGACGTGAAAATTCTAACATGCAGTAGCAGTACCAAATTAAATTAACTTGGATAATTTCCCTTGACAACAAAAGAGCATCTACAATAGACTATGTCACTTGTTACTAAGAGATGGACATATCAGCATTTAGGTGATGTGAAGGAGAGATGGTGAGGAGAAAATGTATGCTTGTTATTAGATGAAGAAACAGACAAATTGTTGATACCAAGGCACAAGAAACAACAAAATATTCTATTGGAGACTTGCTTGTTACCTGAAAACTCGTAGCAATTAAAGTTTTAGATACAAGCTAAAGAAACAATTCATTGGAAGACTTGTTTCTTTTTATTTAATTGAGTACTCTCTTTCCTCTTAATAGCAAGCTAAGAAAATAAACTATTGTAGATGCATTAATACGCCGGCCCACGACACGGACAAATCAATTCAAGCAAGTGGGGACGTGAAAATTCTCTGGCCACGGGACAAGATCGCCTTGGGGTCATACTTGCTCTTCCGCTCCACAAACCTGGCCCACCTGGCACCGAAGTGCTTCTTCTCCCACTCTGCCTGGCTGGTGTAGTACGGCAGATACTGCTGGTACGGTATCCCAGCCTCCTCGCAGAAGCGTATGATCTGCTTGTTCTGGTCCACCAGGTACCCCAGATCGCCGTCCGATACCGCCGATCGCAGGATCGCCACCGTGTAGAACACCTCCTCCTCCTCCGGGAACACCGCCGACATCTCGCCATCCCACCTGCACATATACTAGCATATAAGCATGCATACGAGTGAACTAGCCATCATGAGATCCTGATAGTGTCATGGTCCGTACTTGTTTCGGTTCATGGGGTAGACGAGGACGGGGCCCATGGTGTTGTGGTGGCGGAGGATGCCGTGGAAGACACCGTCGGCGAAGTCGAGGACCCGCGAGCGCGGCAGGAAGAGGTTGAGCCACGGGTGCGGCACGTCCCAGAGGCCGGCGGCGCGGAGCTTGAGCTCGCCGCCGCGCGCGCGGTCGAGGAACTCCACGTACGACACGTCCTGCGCGAACGCGAACCCCCGTGCGTAGCGCAGCTCCCGCAGCACCACCTCCAGCCTCTGCACCCACGCAAGCAACCATCAATAATTCAATACCGCCCGTCCACACAAATTTTTGTACGCATGCGTGCACGACACGATCGATGCGCAAACGAGACGTCCACAAAATTCTCTTTTTTTTACCAGCTAAGAAATATACGCATCAAATCACCATGAACTGTAGTACAAATTATCAAAAAGTGAACGAGGACGAGTTACTTTTTGCCTTTTGGACAAGTGGCATGCACAGTGTAGTAGTACATGGCAAGATTCGGTTAGCTTGACAATATACGTGTCGGAGCGTAGCATGGAACTAGTACGACATGTAGGCCAGGCAGGGATCGAGTGCTCGACTGCTTGCAAGCACAGTCGCTTTCCGAGAAAAATGTGGCTGTCCGACGCGGGAGATCTTGCTGGTGCAAGGACCAGTATTTGTCACCATGCTCTCGATCTGTAGCGCACGGATATGCAAAAAGATCGATTGATATCGATTCCAGCTGCTTGCTAGCTAGCTAGCTGCTGATCAAATGGTCGAACAAAATCTAGCATACATGTCGACGTCCATGGTTGGTCGTACCTACTCCATATAGCTAGCTAGCTGAATGATGTATTTCTAGCCAAGTTATACTTGCTAGTTTTGTAGATGCGCATTTTTTTTAGCACTGGTCTTACTATGTACTTCCTACCGTCACAAAAGAATGTTGTTTTTGATTAACGTCAAACTTTTTAACTTTTGCTATCTATATCTTTTTAAATATTTAAATTGAACATGTGAAATTGTATGTATAAATTTGTTCAGGAAAATATTTTCATAAATATGTAATTTTGTTACGTTTTAATAATCTATTACACCATAAATTAGTAGTCAAAGTTATGTTTTAGAGACTATGTTGATGTACAGAACGATATTTTTTTTCCGACTGAACCGAGTAAATACATGATGGGACTGCACAAAATTGATTTGTTAATCTAGTCGCTAATGGTCACTTACCACAGGTTGTACTGGTGCTTTTATCCTCTCTCTCTCTCTCTCTGCAAATATGCCTTTTACTATTCTTGAAGAAATTATTTTTCATTATATATCGGTATATGATGTTTGTTTTTTCTTATTTTAATTCCATATGTCACTTCATAAGTTAATACCTGTTTAAGCTAGCCAATCCTATTAAACCAGATTTTAGCTTATGGTATTTGTTTTTCGGAGGATAACAAAAAGCATCCAGAAGTTAGGTGCGCGATAGCGAGAGATGCATCACTTGGGGCAGACAAATTAAGCCCAAGTACGACGTTGACGCCTTGACGGTGCACGAATTTTCATGCAAGCTTGCACAGTTGGAGCCATTCATGCATGCATCCATGCGTCAGAGGCGGTCAAAAGTACAACACAAGCATGCACGGCTTTACCTTGTCAATGTCTCCGGCGGACGCGCCGCCGGGGCCGCCGTAGTACAGGGCTCCCTCGAGGCAGTACAGGACGCCGCCGGCCTCCTTATAGAGAGTGGCGACGCGCGACGCGTCGGCCTCCGAGAAGAAGGACGACGACGGCGGCGGCGAGCGCCAGCTCCCGATCAGGCCGTGGTCAGCGAGGACCGAGCCCTCGACGTAGTCCATGAGCCCGGACAGCGCGCCTCCGCGCTCGTCGATGAGCCTCTCCTGGTCGCCCGTCAGCGCCGCGGCGCCCGTGTACACAAGCCGCACCCAGCGCGCCCTCGCCGGCGCTGGCGCGAGCGGTATGCGCGCCCGCGTTATGACGCCGAACTGCCCCAACCCGCCCAGCACGGCGTCGAACAGGCCCGCGTTCTTCTCCTTGGAACACGTCACCATCTCCCCGACTCCTAAACACTCGCACATACGTACGTGACAAGAAGAACCAAACGTGCTGTGAGTACGCCGTCTTGTGTACACTGACTAGATATACGTTGCAGTAGTTAAGTACACGTACCGGTGATGACGTCTAGCTCTTGGACGTTGGATATCTGGGGGCCGTGGCGGAAAGCCTGGCCGCTGATGCCGGCGTTGGAGAGCGTTCCGCCGACGGTGAGGTGGAGGTAATCGGTCCATGACCGCGGCGTGAGGCCGTGCGCCAGGGCGGCGCGCAGCACGTCCACCCACATCTGCTCGCCGCCGGCGTCGATGTAGCGACCGTCGACCGAGACGGAGAGCCGCGTGGCGCCGGCGTGGCGTCCGAGCGACGACATGTCGACGACGACACCGTCGGGCGCGGACGCCTGGCCCCGGAGCGAGTGGCCGCAGCCCCGGGCCGACACTGGGAACGGGGACGGGCACGCGCACGAGGCGCGCAGCAGCGCGGCGATGTCGGCGGGGCACGACGGGGAGAGCACGGCCGCCGGCCGGGCGGCCGCGGATGACACGTTGCCGAAGTCGGCAGACGCAAGCGCGGTGGCCTCGTCGTCGGTGCGGATCGGCGCGGTGATGCCAAGGTCGCGAAGCTCGTCGAGGAAGGAGGGGGAGGGCGGCCATGCGAGTGTAGTAGGGGAGGTCTTGAGGACGCAGTTGAGTACGAAGAGTGCAGCCATCCTGTCTCGTGCTTGTTTTATGATAATGTCTACCTCGCCGAGCTCTAGTATTTTTGGGACTCTTTTGAAACGGAGAGTGTCCTATAAATAAGCGTAGTGTAGGTCGTGATGTTTAGGTATCAACTCCGCGATGTGATAACAGAGATCAGCCAGGGGCGGCCGGCTGTGACGATCGACGACTTGGAGTCTTTGAGATCTAAAGGACAAATACTCAAAAGATTCTTTGGTGATGCCCTAGCTACTTTGTGATCAGAAAAAATATATATATGTACAGTGCACGAACTGTGACAAAAGGGGAAGATATATACGTGTGTATCACGGAGATCTTGCAATGTTCGGTACGTGTGGCCGGGGAAAGAAGGTGTGTGCAAGCAGCTAGCTAGCCAACGCGCCATAGCTAGCAACACATACATCTGCACAACTGATCCCCGATCGAGCAACACAAGCAGCGTGCAGGATCTATACGTATCAGAGTACGTATATGCCAGTGTCAGTTGGTAGGCTAGGCCAGAGGTGAAAACCACGATCAGGTGCATCGCCGGCCAGAGCTGTCTGTACGTCTCCCGCCATGCATCAATTTGCCGCCGGACGGATATTACCTGAAACCTGGCCGGAGTCGCGGTTTCGTGGCAAAAACCAGTGACTCTTGCTAGCTACCTATAGCGCAGATGTGCAAACCCAGGCTTCAATTCGTCGAAGCCATCATCCCAATACACATATGATCCTGAATTTCTGATTCCTACATGATTTGTTTGCAGTGGCCATGCCATGACCTAAAATCTACGGAATTACTAAAATACCGTCAAATATTTTTTTGGAGGGGAAATCGTCGAATGTCTAACATTTGGATTACGCTTGTGCGCCACCCCCTTCGTCTCCAACTTCGGCGTGCTCTGCGTCTCTGACGAGCTTCTTTAGGGACAGGGTTCGCCAGATTAGGGGTAGGGTTCACCGGCCACCGAGTTAGGGTTTATGGTTCACTGGGGTCGTATTTAGAGGGAGGGCAGGGCGGTGGGATGACCGGCAGTGGCGCCGCCAGCTGCACGTCGGAGAAGGGCAGTGGGCGGCGGGGGCTACAAGAATCGACGAGCATTAGGGGTGGCGGACGGCGGTAGTCGCTGGAGATAGGGAAGAAGGGCGGGGCGGCGGGGGCGACAAGAATCGACGAGCATTAGGAGGCGGCAGGCGGTGGTAGCCGCTGGAGACGGGGAAGAAGGGCGGGGCGGGAGAGATGGAGGCCGGTGGTGGCAAGAATCGACGAGGATTTGGAGGCGGCGGTAGCCATTGGAGATGGGGAAGAAGGGCTGGGCGGGAGAGATGGAGGCTCACGGCGGTGGGGGTGACAACAACCGATGAGCATTAGGAGGAGGTGGGCGCCGGTAGTCGCTGGAGACGGGGAAGAAGGGTGGGGCGGGAGAGATGGAGGCCGGCGACAGCAGAGGAGGAGGAGGAGGTGGGAGGCGATGAAGCAGGAGCCGATAGCTACAGGATGTAGTGGCAGAGGAGAGTCTCACCGACATCGGAGGCGACGCCGGCAAGGCAGCGGGGTGGCAGGAAGTTGGAGGTGGCGCGTTATATGGGATTAGGAGGGAGCGATTGAATCGAGGTGGTGGATGCAGCGGTTGGGGAGGGGCGTGGCCCAAAAAAAACTACTGATTTTTCAAAAAAAAAAGCGAATGCGAATTAGACAGATCCAAAATCTGAGGGACTGTCTATACCACAAGCAATCGATTTTGAGATGAAAGTTAGCCACATTTGTGGCCGTTGGATCAAGGTACTTCTATAAGTGTACGATGGATCATCTCCTCTCCCCATCCCCTCCATTCTTATCCTTGTCTCTTTCCCTAGCGACCCCGAGTCCCTGACCCCGGCCGTCATCTTCAAGACAAGCGGGAAGCCATGCATGCACCCACCTGGTGACCTGGACTAAAAGGGGGCATCAGCTTCGGCGTACGTACGATCGAGCTCCATGCATGCTACCAGCCGCACGATGATGATGCTGTAGTTACAAATCGTGGAGACGCGCGCGCTAGCTGGTACATGCATGCCACGTACGCGCGCCCCATACGCCAGATGCTGTAGCCGCGCGCATCTCAAAGCACACGTGACGCATGATCTGTTTTTTGGCTTACTCTGCATTTCCTAATGTTGGGCAGTTAATTTCTGTTGTGCCGTGCACACAAGTGCACAACAGGCCGTACATTCACGTGCTTTTTACGCACCCCTCTGAATTCTGCACCGCCACAAAAGGACACGCCCTAATTTCAAAAGGACCAATTACGATGTTCCAAGACCAGATTGGGTATATATTCATCCTGCATCTCGCGATGATCAACTAGCTGCAATTCGTCAGTGTCGTTTTTTTATTTATATTAGTACAACTAATCAATTAGATCCAGTTTGTGATTGCTCTGATGTTAAATCTAGTTAATTAGCCATGTGAATCTTTACTAACTGTAGTAACATTTTTTTCCATTATGCCTAAAAAGGATGCTTTCAACTAATTGCTATTCAAAAGTAAAACAAAATAAGAAGTGCTTGTAAAAAGCCACCCTGATGCCAAAAGAAATCTCTCTCTCTCTCTCTCTCTCTCTCTCTCTCTCTCTCTCTCTCTTTGCGAAACAAGGGCTTACTTCTCATTCATCAAGGATAGGAGTACAATCCAAGTAGGAAATCACAAAGAAAACCGGGCACTTGGTTAATCCAGGTACACCTCACTTAATCAAAGACAAAATCCATAGCGCATCAAATCCACTGTTGCAGCTTGACCCCCGCAATTGAATGCAACTGGCCGGAAAATCAACCGAACACAAAAAGGCCAACACTGTGGAGGCTAGAGCTAGCTAGCTGAGAACAAGGACACAACTACATAGCTCGGTCATCATGACGAAGGAAAGAACGACGCAAGAAGCAGCAGGGAGGTACGTACTATATGGCTGGACTTGCCGATGCATGACGACCTTATATTATTCAATAAAAAAAGAAGCCATTCAATTATTAAAGCAATAAAAAACGATTTTACTAGCTTCCATTCGTCTGGAATTTTTTTAAAATTCAGTCGCCTACAATTGCACAGTACTAAGTCTAAAATTATATTACCAAATGATGTGTAATTTTAGCATAATTTTACTGTAAATTTTCGTTATATTTATTTTTGTATTTGTAAGGTTCACCAAGATTTACTTTTGTCTAGTTTAGGATTTTTTGGTTTTGTTTTTGTATTTGTAGGGTTCATCTAGATTTACTTTTGTCTAGTTTAAAATATTTCAACATAAAAAAAAACAGAAATCATTGGATGGGGATCCAATGTACCGAAAAAAGTAACTGAATTTTAAGAAAATTTTAGACGATTGTAGCTTAGTCGACCCCATAAAAAAAGAAATCGTCATGTTCGCTTTCGAGGGTTAGCTATCAAGCTAGCTAGCTATCAGCCACTAGCCAGTACGTACGTACGAACTTGGCTTTGTCTGCATGCCTGCATGCGGCGGCGGCCTGCCGGCCGGCCTTCGATCTGCATGATTGATGATTGCATGCAACTGCAATGCAAGGATCGGTCAGGCCGTGTCGTCGCCGTTCTACTCGATCGATCGAGCTAATTAACTCTGGTTTTGAAAGTCGTCGACACTCATACCATCATCCCTATTATAATAACGAAGTTTTAATACGATCAATATATGCATAGTAATAATAATTAGATTCCAATAAAGTGATTGAAAATTGAATAACGCTTGCTATTAGTACAAGTCGTGATCAGATCGATCGATGCATGCAATGACGATTCAAATTGCCCGAATATATACCAACCGGCGCCATCGATGAGATCCAGTCTCAATAATGAATGGGATGCCCTTGGACGGAAAATACTTCGATGAGACCAGTCAGATGCATCTGGGGTTGTATCCTCCTCAGAGCATATCACCGTCATAAAGTTCATGGGAGGATCATAAGGTAGTTAATGGAATCAAAGCTATCCGCCGCAGGTCTCCTGGGATTATTCCCCTCTTAGACACCATGGATGCATAATTCTCATACACAAACGAAAATTATGGTATGATCGATGCAATGATGCATCTGTTCATGCACGGATCATTAAAAAAACATAAAGCGTCTGTGTAATTAAGATCCCAAAAATTCAAACTCAAGTTTACTGTACTGAGAATAATTGTTGAGTTATTTTTAGCATGTTTTTGAATTTATCCTAAATCAATTGCTACATTTGCATGCAAATAGTGAACTTAAAAGAATTTTTGAGAAAAATTCAAGGCAGATAAAATTATGGAAAATTACACAAACAACTACACTATGTCAGGAAACTCCACAAAAAATGTTCATGATTTTTGGAATTTAATATATATTTATAAATTCCTCAAACACTTCAGCCATTTTCAAAATTTCAAATATGTTTCTTTTCCCGCCCGCTCCCTGGGCTGAAAGTCCACGTGGCCCAACTCCTATTGCTTCAGCCCGACGCCAACTCGGCCCAGCCGTAGCCCACCTCGCTTCCCTGTCTCCCCTCTCACTGACGCCACGGCCCCACCCATTAGCACTCGTCTTCTACCTCGCCCTCGCTCGCTAGCGCGCCACGCCGCCTCCACCTCACCCGGATTTCAACTGTCACCCCCGGTTTTCCACGACCAGCATGGCTGTCGCCTGCGCCTCACCGTCACCTCCTGACGCCACAGTGGCCAACCACCCCTCTGTTGCCGCCTTTTGACCGATCGGACGGAGAACGAGAGCGCGCTCTCGAGTTCTCGCCACGCCCACCATTTTCTCGTCACTAATCTCGCATGAATATCATCAGTACTTAACCCTCCTAACCGCGCCATCCTCTCCTTAGCTCATCGCTCATTCAATCTCGCGCATACTCCGAGCTCCTTGATCCCTGAATTGCCGAGAACAAGAGCGTCGTTCTCAACGCTGGTGAGCGAGCTCCAAGCCGCCATTGCCACCGGTGAGCTCCATTCCTCTCGACAACCATGTCACCATCTGTCTCACACCTCCCTCATGCTATTTCCTTGCTTAATGCGGCCTTTGGAGCTTTGTAACGTCGTAGCACCATTGTCGTCTTCGTCTTCAGCGCGCACCTGATCCAAGCCTACATGTTCCCACCGTTCTGGTGAGTCTGAGCCCCAACCAACCTCGTCATAATGTGTTCTATACCCTGATGATGCAATCCCCTCACTTGACGCTGGTCCATTCGCAGAGGATCCTTGTTTAACGTTTCTTCCCCATTTTCGGCCGCTGTCGCCATTTTCACCGATTGTTGCCACCGGTGAATCACTGGCTGATTCCTTCTATCTTAACATCCTCATCGTGCATGCAAGATAATATGCACCTTCTTGTAGCTTCTTCATCACTGTATCGTGCGTCACCGTGAATCCATTGCCGCCGCCTCTACCCGTCGATGCTATACCCTCTACGGTCATCCTTCTTCGCCGTTAACCACCTCGGTATGATTGTAGTAGACCCCTAGTGCGAATGCACCCGTTAGAATCGATGCTTACCCTGTGTAGACAAGAGTTCACCATAGCCGCCCATGGCGTCACCACAAAAAATGTTGTCGCTGCTATTCCGATGACCATTGGTTCCCGTGCCAACGCTAGAGCCCATGCGCACCTCCTTTTGCCTTGTTCTTGCCCCGTTCACAAAAGCTGTTGCAGCCCGTCCTGCGTCGTCTCTGGAAGTCACCGCCAATGACACTCCGACCATCCATTGCCCCGCCACCACCACCCGGTAGGTTCACCATCAACCCAGGAACCCATTTTCCCCCTTCCGGAGCTAAGCCACCACACCGTTTGCCGCCGGCAAGCTCACCTTCCCGCTCAGTCGCGCTTGCCCTATTCGTTTCTCTCTTTCTCTCCCTCTCTAACGAGTGGGTCCCACTAACCGATTAGATTAGGGCTAATGACAGTGGTTAAAATTGTTAAGTCACTAGCATGTGGGACCGGCCAGAAAATTAATTGGAAATCTAATTTAACTAAGTTTTAGAAAATGTGTCACTCACATGCGGGACCCACTCACTAAATCCATAACTTAAATGTATTAAACTTTGAGAGAATGACAAGTGGACCCCACTTGTCAGAGTTTAATCCAGAATAAGATTAGGTTAAGGCTAATTACTTAGTTAGTAATTAACAAGACACCGACTTGTGGGACCATTCACTATTTTCTTAATTAAAACATGATTTAAAACCTGAGAGACTGACATGTAAGACCCACATGTAAGAAAATTAGTTTTCAAAAAAAAATATAAAAATAGAATAGCCACTTTCAGTTCAAAACGAATACGTCTTCTAACAAATAAAATGTAAGCTTGGAAAATGCACCTTCGACGTCATCACCTTTTCTGATTTTCTTGAATTTCAAACCTAACCCAATTTAAATGCTTATAACATTTGCATATGAACTCCAAATTGAATGATTATTTTTGATAATTCATATAAAATCATGGTATTTATTAATATACAAAAATATTTCAATTTTGTTACTGTTTAATTTAATTTTATTATTTATGGTTTTTCTCGGTTCTTTTGAATAGACGGCGGAATCGTGAACGAATTTAACTACGGTCAAGCACCCCCACACTGAGAGCAACCTGAGCAAGGCAAGACCCCATTTGATTATTTTGAACCTACTATTTTAATTATTGTATTTCTTTTGCAAAGATTATTATACATGCATGTATGTTTGGCTAAAAATTGCTATGTTCATGGGTAACAGTAGTAATTCCTATTGTATGCATGAATCGTCCTTGTGATATTATTATCCTTACAGTTGTAGCCCTTAGGACATGGTGGATACAGTAGCTAATGGCAATTTGGGTATATTTCATTTACGTGTATCGTATAGATGCTTAGTCGTGCTCTAGTTTTCACTAGGTTTGAATATTCAGTAAAATTTATGCATGGATTTGGGTGATTTTGAAATATTGGAATAGAGGGGAAACCTCTGTTGGTTTGGTATAAAAACAAGGATGCAAAAACTAGTTTTTGACGTGGGCTAATGTGGCTGTGGCCCGATCTTCCGAAAGGTAGTGATATGTCGATTGTGGAGAACACGATGTTGATGATCCAAAGGCTCTGACCAAAAGGCCCCGATGGTTATCAACCGTGTCGAACGCGGTTGACCTCGCCAAGAAGGCTATCTCCTGCAAGAGAATCGAGAATACAAGTAAGAGAGTAGAAGATGCAATCTAAAATTGTATTGCGAATAATGATTAAGCTCACAAAGTTGGGGTTCCTCAAACTGAACGTGTGGCGAAATTGCTATGCAGAATAATCTAAAAAGAAAACCCCAGTCTTGCAAAAGGGGCGGCGGCTCCTATATAAGGAGTTGCGTCCAGGAGGTGGGTGCCCTAGGGGGTTGTCGGCCAAGGAGATGGTAGAACTAGGGTGACGCCTTCCCCTTGGGCCCAAGCAATACAAGGCCCATGGCCCAAAATAAAAGGTGTCACAACACCATGGATAATAAGCCTAAATTCGTCGGTCCGATGAAGTAGACTTGACTGTAGCCTAATTGGAGGAGATGACCAAACTAAATGAAGTCCTTGTTGTTTCCCTTGCCGTGAGTGGCTCCTCCTCTCCATGATTCCCTTCTATGTATTGGCATAGATGACCTGGGCTTGAGGGATCCTCCCCATTATTCCTAAGTAACAAAAGAACACAATTATTAGGTAGTATACTATTATGTATAGATAAATTATTAGCACCTAGAAACGATCTCACCTCATAATTTAAGTGACGAGCACGAGCTCTTGTCATAGGACCTTGTAGTTCAGCAACCGGATCTAGTGCGTGTATCTAAAGGAGTGATGTCCTCATCATGGGCGAGTTATATTATGAACCGTGGAATATGAGAGTGTGATCTCGCATGTAGATAGGGATAGATTCTCGCCCGGGTCGAATAAGGACTGAACGCCGGTACCGCCAATTTAAGCCTAAGAGTCCAACCACATGTGCTAGTATGGTATAGCTTTAGCTAATTAAGTTATCTAGGATTAGGCTTGCAATTTTGGTAGGCCGTAGAAGTAAGGGCATTCTAGTACGGTTTGCTTGAAGGGGCTCCATTCATCGAGGCGTTGGGACTAAAGGCTTCCGATACAACGGTGAATGTCTCACTAAAGGGAGGGTATCCATTGAAGTGAGGGTTTATCATTCACCGGGCTGGTGCAAGATTAGGACTAGATGATGTAATGGCTTCATTATGAAGTCTAGACTACATAGTATCACGTCTGTGGTGGTATCAACAGATACCAAATAAACTAGAGAGCTCATATCATGTGGGTAAAGTTTTACACCTCTATATAGTGTAAATCTATTTAAATAGCCGTACTCGCGGTCATGAGCGTGCTTAGTGCAGCCACATTGGGTATAGTGTTTAATTTTGAAAAAACAGTTTTGTTGGAAATGAGGGGATGGATTGTTATTGACGTATGTGTCATTTCTATGGCTAAAAATGATTTGATGTTCACATGCAAGGAGGGTTGTGACTTAATCTTATTAAAATTATATACTTGTTACTTCATTACATGTCGATTGCTCTTCAAATTCCCATTGCAAATTATTACATATCGGTATTGTAAATGTAAACTTGCTTTATTCTGAAAATAGCTAGTAGCGTAGAGCCATATACCTTGATTAGCATTGCATTTATATTATGTTGTGATACACTACAAGTCTTACTGGGTACATAATGTACTCAATCTTGCTTAAATTGTTGCTCATAGTATAAGGAAGAAATGATCCCCGACGACGCATATTTCGCACCCGGTACGAGAGGATATGACGACGGGTCTTTCTAAGGCTTAGTCCTTATCGGTTGCCTGTCGGTTGTATGTGGCATTGTAGCACCCCAGCCCAGTATGAGCCTGGAATGCTACTAAAAATAACATAGTAACAAAATAAAACTAAGTCTTTTTATTAAATTTCGGCAGAACCTCCTTTGTATAGGTGACCATACCGGAGGTTCTAACAGATTAGTATAACATCATTCAATAATCCAAACATCCAATTTAATCGAATCATAAAGACATCCATATTATACTAATCAACTAAAGGCATCCATAATATGCTAATCAACTCTATTACAATTTATCCAAAGCATAAGGCATAATCATAACAAATCCTTTAAGCAGTTTGCTCAATTATTAAAGCATGTTCCAAATTTAACCAACTATAAAAGGCTCGTGGTAGTGTGTATCCAAACTTATGACTATTCCCTCCTATGCATGCCGTTTTGTAAGGGGTACCTAAAAACACAAACAACAGCAAGAGTGAGTCCAAAGACTTATCAAAGTACAAATAATAAGATATTATAATACACAATTATAACATCAACATCCATCCCCAAATCTTTACAATAAAACAAATTACATGCTTATGCAATGCAAATGCGAAATGCATCTTTTCCTTTTTTTCTCTTTGCATTTACCGGTAATGCGGAGTATGCAACTGTCGACGCATACCCATGCCTTTGTCTTCTAGCACAGGGACCACAAGCCCACACTCCACAAGTGTGGGGACCACAAGCCTACACTCCACAAGTGTGGGGACCACAAGTCCGTCATATACATGACGGGGACCTCAAATCAATGCTTGGTCACCAAGTGACCAAGCCTCAAACATGATAACATGATGCACATGAACAATTCTTTTATCCATCATAACCAAGTATTAGCGGCAGCATCGTGCATGAATAAAAACTTACTCATACTTCTAGCATTCATGATCATTGACATACATATCATTCTAGCATCCATGAATATTGAATGTATACATAATTCTTGTAAACAAGAACAATCTCTTCTAAGTAATCCATCACTAATTGTACTTGTCTCAACCGTGCGAAGATGGAGGACGCGAAGAGGGCGCTGCCCTCGGGACCAAACCCCCACCTGAATTAATTTAACAAGCATTCTAAGATAGCAATTCTGAACAACAACAAAGCTAGAAGAAAATACGAATTCGCTAAACTCTCTAGCGCAATCCCAACTCCAAAATCCTAAATATCAGTCTGTCCCCTCAACAGACAGTCCCCTTCAAAAATCCATAACTTTTCGTACAGAGATCCAAATGTGGCGTTCTTAGACTTTCTGGAAAGCTTATCAAATTCCCCACCTAAACCTAGTTGGTGAGATTTCTAGTCTCGACCATCTTCTACCCTTACCATACCCTTACCAAACTGATTAAAAGAACCTCTAAACCTTGTTAGGAGTTTTGGACAACGACACTAAATATAACACAACTTTCAGTACACAAGGCCAAATTTTATGTTCTTTAGCTTTATGGAAATCTTAACAAAATACCTACAACTTTTGTTATAGTGAGATTTTCCAAATAATCAATTAACTATTTTCTATTAACCGATTAATATTAACTATCAGAATTATGACAGAACTACAGAACAGCAACGCTACGAAATTCATATCTCCTAGTCCGCTCATACAAACGATGTGATCCAATACTCTACGAAAAGCTAGCGACGTCACCCACAACTCTCTAGGAAGCGTCCAGGACAGAATCCGCAATTAACGTCCTCAAAACCGTCGACCAACACTGACTGCACTAAACAGATCTAATACTGACATCGCCTAATTACATGATTTCACTACTAATCGAATGGGGATCGAGATTAACCTTGTAGAACCGCTGAAGAACGATGAAAATACCTCGTGATCCCTCTCCCCTCCATTCTTCTCCTTCCTTCTTCTTGGCCAATAGCAATGGGAGAGCACCACCAAGAGAGAGGGGAACAACAATATGGAGTGTAAGGGGGTGCCTTGATGTGAGACACTTGTAGTGGCGGTGGCTATGTAGCTACAATCTTGAGGGTTAGGGTTTTCCCCTCCTTTATTGGTGGCGGCCCCTCATGGGCCTCTTGGGCCAAGGCCGAGGCCAGTTCAAGAAGCGCAGAAACCCCCTTTTCTTATGTCTAATTTCTCTTTTGAACGCTTTCTTTCTTAGAATAAATCGGAGTATTACAGGCATACCACTGGACCCTCTTGGTTTACTTACTATGCTTTTCGCTGCTCTCTTTTCATACGAAAATTTATTTGGCCGGTCGGCCCATCATAATGTAAACTTGCTATGTATCGCTTATGATTAAGACCTATTGAATCATGTTGTATGTATGAATTGTGTATGGAAGTGATTGTCAATATTGTAGATGTGTGTACTAGTCATTAATCATGGGACTAGTACAGTACACACACGATGAATTCGGGTATTCAAAGCCTGGGTTCGGTAGTGCATTTGTGTATCTATGGTACAACGCAACCGACAGTGAGAAAGTTGTAGATTCGATAGGATGACATGTATCATATGTTGCTATTGTGGAGATCGTGAGTAGATGATCCTAATCATAGTGTGCTGAACAATTTGCAATAGTGTCGAGGCGTTTGGAGAAACCCTCGTTTTTGGAAAGTTCAACTTACTATCAGGTCAGAGGAAGTTTGACTGGTCCTATGGGCGATTGGATCGGATGGTGACCGGCCTTGGGCTGGCGGTCAGATCGGCCGAAAATGAAAAATGTGATTTTTTGGAATTGTCCAAAAATCACGTGTATAGGAAGGTGAGAGGATGCGTTTGCACTTGGTCTCATTGAAAATGGAGTTTCGAGGAAAAAAAAACTAGATAGAGTTCGAAATTTCCATATAGGGTGCAAGTCTGAGACTTTGGAAAATTTCCTATGTTCTAGGCAGTCTGACCGGCCATTGTTTGGCGTTCAAACTGGTGGGGCGGTCTGACTGGCCAAGTGGCGGTCAAATCGGTGGCCTGGCGGTCAGACTGGCCGTGGGTGGCGGTGTGATCGACTAGAGTGTGTTCATGCGCTGGGAAGGCTGTGAATTTCGTGGAATTGGCCAAAGTCATGTGTTTCAGTGCATAGGTATCGCATCATGCATGTTTTGGCTAACGTAGAGAATACAAGCTCAACACTTGACCACGCAATCAATCCATCTTCCTTAAACCTTAGCCTCCTCTATTTCCACTTTCCCTATATAACTAATTAGAGTTTCTTCTTGGAAGGGTTCTTCGGTGTAAATCTTGCACCTCTTCCTTTTATAGTGGAGGCTAGGTCTAGAGAGTTGACCTTATCGAGCACCTGTTAAGCCCACACACAAATGAGTCTACACTCACGCACGCTTATTGATGAATCGGGTCTTCGAATCCATCTCTTCGTGATCTTCATCTTATCTTAACCTAAACCGCCTCTCCTTGTGCCATCGTGCGCCGCGGTTTCTCCAAAGATCACCAATTCGGTATTTTGGCGAAGATACCAAAATACTCCTTCTCAGTCCAAACGTCGTGAAGAAACCCCACACTTCGTCACGTGTAGGTTGATCAATGACTCTGTTCATGTTGGCAAGTCTCTCCTATCCGTCTCCCACTGGAACCACCATGGCATTTGTACCGATCCCGCGCCACTTGATGCAACCTGTTGCACTGAACTCACCATTCAGTCGCTCTTGTCCATCTTACGCCATGCTTGAGTCCAATCATCTCACCCGACATCATTGATCGTTTTGGACCTCAGCCCTCCTAGGCTAGTCCCGATCATCCTCGTCGTTAACCGTCATTTACTCGATGCCACCCACATAACAATAGATCAAGAAATTGATTTCGGGCATAAGTTCTTCGTAACTTGATCCACGTTAGCCAAAATATTCATCATGCGACACCTATGCACTGAAACCAATGACTTTGACCTAACCTACGAAATTCACTACCTTTCCAGCGCATGAAACAACACTGGCCAGTTATACCACTAGACCACCAGTCAGACCGCCCCATTAGTCTGACCGCCAACCAACGACCAGTCAGACCACCTGAGACTTCGAAAATTTTCCAGGTACCTGAATTACACTCTCTTTGGAAATTTCAAATTCTATCTAGTTTTTCTCTCGAAACTCTATTTTCAATAAGACAAAGTGCAAACACATCCTCTCATCTTCCTACACATGTGATTTTTGGCCGATTACAAAAATTCACATTTTCAACTTTCGGCCAGTCAGACCGCCGCATGTGGTCGGTCATATTGCCAGCCCACGGCCGGTCAGACCGCTGGCACCGGCTGATCAAACCGCTTATGCACCAACAACCTGAAATTCCTGAAAATAAGGATTTCTCCAAACGCCTCAACAATATTGTCAATTGTTCAGCACACTAAAATTAGTATTATCTACCCATGATCTCTACAACATGGTTATTGCAGTATTAATTAATGAGAATGTTAACATAAGTCGTATCTTTTTACCTTTTCGTAGCATATTCTCTATTTATAAAATGGTAAATTAAGTTAATGATAAACATGCTTCGTATATCAAATAATGATGCTAGGATGATATCTAAAAAAATATTCCTATAAGAAACAAACACACAAAGTTAATCAAAGAGAAAATGCATAGCGCATCAAATCCACTGTTGCAGACTGACCCCCCAATTGCATGCAACTGGCCGGAAAATCAAACGAACACAAAAAAAGGCCAACACTGTGGAGGCTAGAGGTAGGTAGCTGAAAACAACACGGACATGGCTGGATAGCTCGATCATCATGATGACGGAAAGAACGACACAAGAAAGCAAAAAGAGGTACGTACGTACGATATAGTTGGACTTGCCGATGCATCACGACCCAATTGTCATCTATCTTTTACTATATTATTTAAGATACGACAAAGAAGCCACCATAATAGTTTCAAAAGCTAGAAAACACAACAATAATCAGAGTAAAAGGAAAAAGATCTATACCATCGTTTTTAGTGGGATCAAACTATAAAGCTGTAGATTAAGGACACAACTAGCGCCTAGACACAGTATGCTCTCGACTCCTTCCACGCAACATATCCGACAACACATGCAACAAAAAAATTCAATATATGTGACAAAGTATTTGGATCTCGAAAAATAGAGAGGGGGTCTATATTCTTGTCAAAATTCACTTAGAATTAAAAGATCTTGTTAGCATATATAGATAAACTTGAAAAATCGGCACAAAAGTTTGGAAAATTGATGCTATAACCTTTGCAACATTTTGAAAACATATATGCAACAATTTGAGGGGACACTTGCAACAAATTATTAGAACCTCTACAACAATTCATCTCACGTGGGCAAAAACAATGCAAAAATAGAGGGCAACACAACAATATCTCTTGCGGCAACAAATTTGAGTAGAGATAATGCAACAAAACAAAACACTTGCGGCAACAATCGAGAAAATGTGATGCAACATTCAAAAATACCTACTACAACAAACTCAAGTCATCCGATACAACAAATACCAAAATAACCACCCTCACGTGTCTCACTGAAAAGAAGCATAAGCAACAAATCTATATAAGAGACGTAACATTTCGCAACAACGTCTGCAACAATTCTATATAAGAGACGCAACAAAAAATGTGTGATTTGAAGAAAAAAAATTGAACAAAATCTCATGTGAAGTGCAACATAAAAAACGATGATCTTGCAAAAACCATCGATCTTGGTACTAGAAACACCTAGTGCATATCGGTCGAATCTAGCTAGTTGCTCTCATCCACGTGTGTGAGAGATAGAGGAACAACACACTGTGTGGCAGCAACGACAGCTCGATATTGGAGTCTCGGTAGCGAAGCTACTAGTTGGAGCTCGTTGTAGTTGGCGGTGTGGATGCCCATGGACGGAAATGAGATTGGGAGATGAAGCAAGCGCTGGATTTGGGGAGGTCATAATGGTGTGGAGCTCACTTCATAATGGAGGCTAGAGTGAAGTGGATGAGGGATTAATTTAGGGGAGAAAAGTGTGAATATGTGAAGCGGTTGAGCGAAGCTAGCATCGGACGTATGTCCCTCAGCATTATCCGTAGATTAATCGGACTCGCATTAGAGTCCATGAAAAACACAACTCTTTGTCATGTAAACCGTAAAGAAAACTATAAACAGTCACTGACAAGTTAGTCACAGATGGGAGCCTTGAATTTGAAGTATACATAAGATTGTTAGGCCCAGGGGACCCACGAGTCAGCGAGTGTAAAGGCTTCATGTATAAGTACCTATAAAAGGCCGGAGATCCAACTGCGTACATGTACACGCGTCAAGGAAGGTAGCTAGCTAGCGGACGGAGACGGCGCAGGCGGTGATGCACCGCCCGATCTGGCGCACGCATGCAGTGATTGCGCGAGAATACGGCGGGGTCCGGTGCAAATGTAGAAGGACGGAAGGGGGCGACACGGCCGGCGCCGGCGACCGAAATGTAATGCACTGTGCGTTCGTGCATGACCGGCAGATCTGAGGATTCTCCGTCGCATCGCATCAAATCTTTCAAGCTAGCTAGCAAACTAACCAGTACGTACGTACGAACTTGGCTTTGTCTGCCGGCCGGCATGCATCGTGCGTTGCTATTATAGAAAAACAGAGACGGTTTTTGGTAGTAGCCGTATGTAATATCCGATATATCACAGATAATTATTGGTGGTAGCTGTCTGTGATTAGATACATATTACAGACGGGTATTAGTAGCAGCCATCTGTGATTAGATACATATCACAGACGGTTGTTAGTAATATATATATATGCTTAGAAAGAATACTATCTACTCTCAGGTGTAGTTACTCCCTCTTCATCCACCATTTAATCCTCGATGAGATCCGTGTGTCTTTCTAAGCCTAACGGGTCTGAAAATCATTGACAGTGTAGACAACCGATCCAATACTTATCTGGCTTTTAATCCTACCGGGATTTTGGTAAATGTTTCTTTCCGTTCCGGGCTCTGGTCCCCCGTTCCGGGCATTTGCTTTTGGCCATACCACCTCTGCATCCAAGAAGTTTATTTGCTACTTCCATTTGTGTTTGATCAGGTGGTATGTACACACAAAAAATTGGCTCGACTACATTACTCTTTGATCAGGAGGTATGTACAAAAAAAATCACTCGACTGCATTAGTGATGCCGACAACTGCCATTCATGTAACCTAGATCAGGTGGTATGGAAAGACACACTGAAAAATTGAGTATGTAACCATTAGTCTTTGATCAGGTGGTATGTACAAAAAAAAAGGCTCGACTACATTAGTCTTTGATCAGGAGGTATGTACAAAAAAAACGACTCGACTGCATTAGTGATGCTGACAACTGCCATTCATGTAACCATTAGTCTTTGATCAGGTGAAACGAAAGGAAAAAAACAAGCAGCAAATCAATTAACGCCGACGGGCAAAACGTTAAAGTCTAATCAACGCCGACGATTACGGGAGTGGTTGCCCGGGTCAAACGCAATTACGTCGTACATCAACATTGTACACGGGGATTGCATGTTAATTCTGCTTATCTTTGCCGGGTATGTTATATGTTAGTGGGTTGCTAGCAACTCTTATAGAGTGGTATCCGATCCAATAATCCAGTCAAAGCATGTGGTATCTGAGACAAATGGACGATAGATACAATGGGAATAACTACACCTGGGAGTAGCAAATATGCTTCCTATATATCACATAGACGGTTAGTAAAAATAGCCGTCTGTGATATTTGACATATCACAGACGGTTGTTGGTGGTAGCCGTCTGTGATTGGATACATATCAGATGTGGTTAATAAAATAACCTTCTGTGATATCCTATATATCACAAATGGTTTTTTGGTGGTAGCCATCTATGATAGTATGCATTCACAGACGGTTTATTCCACAAAACCGTCTATGATAGTTCATTTCATACATAAACATTTTGGTTTTTCGGCTAGCCTCGGGTAATGCTAGCTATGTCCTCTGAAAACAAGCAAACAAAAAACAGATATATCACAATTGATTTGATATAGAACAACTCAAAGTGATTTAAAGACTCAATATCAATTACAAAGTGATTTGAATTACAACTCAAAGTGAATTACAATAAATCAGTGTTGCTGGGGTGAAACTCTCCATTCTTGTTAATGATCACCCCCGTGATGAAGGCAGCGAGCAATCCTCGAACATCCGCTAGTAAATCTAGATGGAAGACACTTTCTTTGATTGTCATGCCCTATCGCTAGCAGGAGTAAAGTAGTAAGCATATATATATATATATATATATATATATATATATATATATATATATATATATATATATATATATATATATTCATTACGAAATAATTATTGCGAGATTGACTGACAAACCTCTGGATGCTTCGTCTTAGCACTCATGATTTCCAGCATATGACGACAAACGTAGAATGCACATACGTTGCCTTGTAGTAGTTGCTAGTGGCACTGCAAAAATAGAAGTGTGATATATGATATAGGTATAGTCAGTTAGAGAGGCCAGGTTACAAAGTGTGATATAGGATTATTGTGCTGTAGCGGGTACCAAAAATCGCGTCCTGTGTCGTAGTGTGTCGCTCAGTTCCTTGTGTGTCCCTCTCCCGATAACATATGCGCTAAACGACCTACATGATTCCAAAAGGTTATCCTCGGACATTTCAAACGAAGGAAGACTACAATAGAGTTACGTATGGAGGAAATGAGCATACATGTCGAGTACTTTTTGCACAATGGTGGAGTCATAGTTTTTGTTGACTAGGGAATCAAGGTATATTACCTTGTTCCACTTTGGTACAATGACTAAAAGGATAACTGCGGCGAAGATGGTGTGGACGTCATCTCGCTTACTTGCTATCTCGCAATATTAACAAATCAGTACTGCATTAATAAATGATATTATTGCAAGATCAACAAGTCAGTACTGCATTAATCAAGATAAAATTCTCAAAAGATAGAACTTCACAACAAAATAAATCATCAATTGAGAGTTCACTGTCAATATTTCATTTGAACCAGCTATACAATATTTCAATTGATAGGAATATAAACAATGATTGAACAATAGTCACAGTGAACATAAGCTACCAACAGAATGGAACAAAATGACCAGACAACATCAACATAATAAAATAGAAGGATCTAATAAGCATGAATAACATGACACGATATTAGAGAATACAAAGCGGTGAGCTTGTACCTCCCATAACATTACTAAGCAATATATCATAGTGCTAGAGTCAATCAAATCAGCACAATTTGAAACTTCTACTAGCACAATCCAAAGTGGTGAGCTCGTACCTTAACAGGAGGCATGGACGAAGAGGGAGTCGAGGTCAGGGGAGCGAGGCATCGTCGAGGTCAGGGACGACGTCGTCGAGGTCGAGGGTCGCAGAGGGAGGACGCCAGTGCGGGGATGACAACGACGTAGGGGAGGAGTACGTCACAGGGATGACGGTGCGGAGAGAGGAGGCTCAGGGATGACGGTGGCGTAGGGGAGGAGGACGGCGCGGGGACGATGGTGCGAAGAGAGGAGGCTCGGGAGGAACAAGGGAAGTGAGGGCGCTGGGGAGGCGGACCGGAGAGTAAGCTCTGAGGAGTAAGGACGCAAACCCTAACGGAGCCCAACTTATAAATGCATATCACAGACGGTTCTCGTAAACAACCGTCTATGATATTATATATCACAGGCTGTTCTACTAAATAATCGTCTATGATAAGCGCATATCACAGACGGTCCTATTCCTGGACCGTCTGCGATGAGTGAGCATATCACATACGGTTATATTTAAGAACCGTGTGTGATAAGTATCACAGACAGTTCTATTATGGAACCGTCTGTGATGCTCAGTGCGGGGGAGGGGGGATTTTTGGACGCGTGCGCGGGAGGTGAAATATTTTGGCGCCTTAGGAATCGTCTGTGCTACATATATCACAGACGGTTTGCTCCATTAAACCGCATGTGATAGTTCGTTATATAGCTAAATTTTTTTTCTGTTTTTCGGCTAGCCTCAGGAAATGCTAGCCATGCCCTTTACATAAAAAACTTGAACAACTTTCTTAGTGAGTATGAATGGTTTGTGCTTGTATCCGACACATTCGAGGTCCACAGTAGTGATGCTGTACTTATCGACCTTCACACCATGTGGAAGTTTGACCCAATGGCACCGAAACAGGGGGATCTTGAAAAGTACGTAGTCGAGCTCCCAAATATCCTCTATGAACCTATAGTAGGAGCTCAACCCAGCGGTATTGAACTGCTCGTGAAACACATCTATGTGGACACCGCTGTTCTGGACTGTGCTATTCCTATCCTGAACCATCGTATAAAATATGTACCCATTTATGTTGTATCCTTGCCATGTCACAATTGTAAATTTTGGCCTTTTTGCCAACCATGGCAGCATATCATCACTTGACAATGGCATCCCAGTGAATCGCACCTTTAACCATTCGTTGAACCGGCGGTTGTGCTCTTTCGTGATCCAAACCTCCGACCGGTGTGGATTCTGTTGGTGTACCATGTCTTTGTGCTCGTCGATGTACGGGGACACTTGTGTCATGTGTTGTCAGACCATGAAATGGGCTTGAGCGTACGCGTCGAAATCGGAAGTGATTGCTTTCCTTCCGATGGTCTCGATACCCTCCAGCCTCCCCTCATGACGAGATAGTGGCACACCTATCAGTTCCACCTGAGCCATGTAGTCAACGCGGAACTCAATGACCTCTTCGGTTGCATAACCTTGGATGATGCCGCCCTCGAGCCTAGATCGATTCCGTACATAGGACTTGAGAATTCTCATGTACCTCTCAAACGGGTACATATGACGTAGGAACACAGGTTCGCATTTCTTTATCTCTTTCACAAGGTGAACAATGAGAAGGACCATGATATCGAAAAATTACGGAGAGAAATACATCTCAAGATGACATAGATGTTGGGTCACGGGGTAGGCTACGATAGCTACAAACAAAATTTTCTACCACGCAAACCAAGAAGCCAAGCAAGTAGATGATCATAGATTGTTACCACCAGACGCGCAGAGCAGCGGAAGAAGGGTTGGAGCAGCCTGGTCCAACGTATAGCGCGTCGATGTAGTGGTCGTAGTCGATCGTCCAACGTCCAACAAGTCGATGCAGTGGTCGTAGTCGATTGTCCAGCGTCCTCGCGAGTCGATCGTCTCCTCCAGTAACCTCTGCAGTTCCTCGTGAAGATCGCGGATCGTCCTCAAGCGCAACAATCGTAGTAGCGCCTCTACGATATCCACACGTCTAGGGAAGGAACAACCATACGCCGGTGTGTTAGAACCAAGTCGCACGGTAGAGCTCTCAGGAAGATGGTGGCTAGGGTTTCGATGGTATTTCACACGTCCCGTACCTCCCCACAGTCTCATACATCTCCTTATATAGTGCTCGTGACGGATCCTATCCGAACACGTTTGACGAATCATATTACGTCTTGGTTTATTCAACTTTGTTAAGTGTGTGACCAGAGGTTCATGCGTAGTTCGGTTGTGACTCGGAAATCCTTTCCGATCACGGGTCGATGTGACTCCTAGCGAACATAACGATTCGAATACACACAAATTATATCGGACTAACCTTAATGCAATATGATCTCGACGAGGTCCTCATCACTTACGACCAGGTCCTATCTTTATCTGACGATTCGTATTTGGTCACGACGATTCGTAACTTTTTACGACGAGTTACGACCACTCTGTGATTACGTTCGACCGATCTACGACCAACTCGTATTTCCATACGACAAATGCATGCTATTGGCGAGCATTTCTACGTGTATGCTCCCTTTGCCTCACGATGTGCGGTTGAACTTGGTGAGATGTTGTGTCATCCATGGGTATTCAATACTTTCTCGATCGAGTGTTGGATAACTTCACGTGGTCGAACACTTCGACTACTAGTGGCATGGCCATGCACTTTCTTTATCCGATCACAACAAGGGGCCCAAAGACATCTCTCCTGTTATGTTAGGAGGGGCAAATCCCATATCCGACCAGTCACATTCCTCTCCATGTTTCACAGCATACCCGAAAGCTATCTTTATAACTACCCAGTTACGGTGTTGGCAACCCCTAAGAGTGCTATTACACATGTAGGAAACCATGATGATCTCAGGTCTAAGGATTATACATCATCATTGCTTGAGACCAACTAACGACACATAGAATCATAACAATCTCAATAGTGTCTCAAGGTGGGTCTTATCCAACACCATGTTCTCTAACATGTGTCCATATTATTGGTTTGATATCTCCATATCTATGACTCGTGAAACATAGTCATCAACCAATACATATACTAGTCTATTCATATGCGTCCTCATATATTTTCGACCAGGGATCGTATAAGAATAATTATTGCAGAAATATAGAGTTTCACAACCAAGTCACATACTTGATAATAAATATTAACAATATTATTCTAGGAACAAGATAAGACATTATCCAATGTCATGAATATAATAAAATATAACCATCTCCATGATTGCCTCTAGGGCATATTTCCATGATCTCCACTTGCACTAGAGTCAATCATTTAGGTATCTAATCCGATAGCTCTTGTGTGTGCCTCATGCTTTTGGCGTGTGAGAGGCTTTGTCAGCGGATCAGCAACATTTAAATCCGTATGAACTTTGCATATCTTAACATCTCCTCTATCCACCAATTTGCGAATAAGATGATAGCGCCTGAGTATATGCTTGGACTTCTGATGGGATCTAGGCTCCTTAGCCTGCGCAATAGCTCCATTGTTGTCATAATAGAGATCCATTGGGCTTGAGGCACTCGGAACCACACCCAACTCAGCAATGAAATTTCTTATCCAAACACCTTCTTTCGCAGCTTCAGAAGCCGCAATGTACTCAGCCTCTATCGTGGCATCAGCAACCGTCTCTTGCTTGAAACTTTTCCAACTCACTGCTCCTCCATTCAAAATGAATACAAAACCAGATTGCGAACAATAATAATCTTTGTCGGTTTGAAAGCTTGCATCTGTGTAACCATTTACAACGAGCTCTTCATCACCGCCATAAACTAGGAACACATCACTAGTCCTTCTTAAGTACTTAAGAATATATTTCCTGACTATCCGGTGACTTTCCTTTGGGATCGACAAGTATCTGCTTGTAACACTTAGAGCATATGATACATCCGGTCGTGTACATAGCATGGCATACATGATAGATCCAATGGCCGAAGCATATGGAATATCACTCATTTTGTCTCGCTCATCAGTGGTCGTAGGACACTGATTCTTGCTAAGATTAATGCCATGTGCCATGGGCAAGAATCATCTCTTGGAATTTTGCATATTGAACTGATTCAACACTTTGTCTATGTACATATCCTGGTATAATCCAATTAGCCTCTTAGATCTATCTCTATAGATCCTTATTCCCAGATATATGATGCATCTCCTAAATCTTTCATTGAGAAACTATTTCTTAATGAAGTTTTAACAGATTCAAGCATTGGAATGTCATTTCCGACCAGTAGTATGTCATCTATATACAAGATCAGAATAACAAGCGCACTCCCACTAACCTTCATGTAAACACAAGGTTCTTCTTTGTTCTTGACGAAACCAAACCTTTTGATTTCCTCATCGAAACGTGTATTCCAACTCCGAGATGCTTGCTTCAACCCATAAATGGACTTTTGAAGTTTGCATACTTTACTAGCATTCTTTGGATCGACAAAACCTTTAGGTTGTGTCATGTACACATCCTCATCTAGGTTTCCATTAAGGAAAGTTGTTTTGACATCCATTTGCCATATCTCATAGTCGAAATATGCAGCAATAGCTAGAATGATCCGAACAGATTTAAGCATCGCTACTGGTGAGAAAGTCTCATCGTAGTCAACTCCTTGAACTTGTCGAAAACCTTTTGCGACTAGTCAAGCTTAATGAATGTGAATATTTCCATCCATATCAATCTTTTTCTTATAGATCCATTTGCACTCAATGGTTGTAACACCATCAAGTGGATCGACTAGGTTCCAAACACGATTTTCTCTCATGGAGTCTATTTGGTTCATGGCTCCAAGCCATTTCTCGAGTCTGGGTCCATCATCGCTTCCTCATAAGTCTTAGGCTCATCATTATTCAATAATAATCGTCATGCCCATACCTTGTAGGCAATTGACGCGCCTTTTAGATCTCGTGGGGTGGTGCCTCATCTCTGAGTTCAACAACAATTTGTTCATCGATGAGAGGTTCATAGGAGTTGAAACACTTTCGGATGTTTCTCGAATTTCTTCGAGTTGCACATTTCTCCCACTGACTCCTTTTGAAAGAAACTCTTTTTCCAAAAAGACACCATTTTGGGCAATAAAAACTTTGCCTTCTTCCTGGTTGTAGAAATAATATCCTTTGGTTTCCCTAGGATATCCTATAAAAAGCATTTATCGACTTGGGTGTGAGTTTGTCGGGACGTCAAACATTTAACATAGACATCACATCCCCAAATCCTTAGAAAAGACAAACTAGGACTTTTCGGTCCACATCTCATATGGTGTCTTATCTATTGATTTAGATGGTACCTTATTTAAAATGAAAGCGGCGGTTTCTAGGCGTAACCCTAAAAATATAATGGCGGATCGATTGGTTCATCATTGATCGAACCATGTCCAACAAGGTCCTATTCGCGCTCGGACACCCCATTCCATTGTGGAGTCTTGGGATGGTGTAAGGCGTGGAACAATTCCACATTGTTTCAAATGATTACCAAACTCATGGCTCAAAAACTCACCTCCACGATCAGATCGTAAAGATTTGATTATCTTGCCAAGTTGATTCTGTACCTCATTCTGGAACTCCTTGAACTTTTCAAAGGATTCCAACTTGTGCCTCATTAAGTAGATGTATCCATATCTACTATAGTCATCGGTGAAAGTAGTGAAGTACTGAAAACCACCTCTAGCTGTCGTACTCATTGGTCCACACACATCAGTATGTATGAGTGCCAACTGGTCGGATGCCCTCTCACTACGATCAGTGAAAGGTGTCTTGGTCATCTTTCCGACCAGGAAAGATTCGCATGTTTCAAATGATTCCAAATCAAATGAGTTTAGAATTCCATCATCATGGAGCTTTTTCATGCATTTCTCACTTATGTGACCTAAACGACAATGCCAAATGAAAGTGGAATTCGTTTCATTAGGCCGAAGCCTTTTCGCATTAATATTATAGACGGATGCGTCAACAAGATTTAAAATAAACAACCCATTCAAAACAGGTGCATATCCATAAAACACTTCATTCAAAAATATAGAACAACCATTGTTCTCAATAATGAATTTATAACCTTCTGCCATCAAACATGATGCAGAGATAATGTTTCTACTAATGGCTGGAACGTAATAACAATTATTCAATTCCATAATAAATCTTGAAGGCAAAAGTAATGGCAAAGTCCCGACGGCTAATGCAGCAACTCTTGCTTTATTCCCGACGCGAAGATCCATCTCGCCCTTTGTAATTCTCCTACTCCTTGTTAGACTCTGCATCGAAATGTAGATATGAGCAACCGATCCGGTATCAAATACCCATGAGTTAACAGAAGAGTCAGCAAGAAAAACATCTATAACATTAATACCTGTAGTGGAAGTTTTTGTAACAGCCCAAAAATTTCAAATTTGATTAAAGTTTAAAACTTATTTGAATTTGTGAATTTTCTGAAATTTTAAAAGCTTTTTCCTAATGTTGTAAAGCTAAAATAATTTAATTACAAAATTTATTATCAAGTTTAAGTTGCGAATAATTTTATTAAGTCTAAAATGTCTCTAAGGATTTATGAGAATTTTTGTAGAATTTTTGGACTCTTTTGCTATTTTTCTAAGTCTAAAAGGAATTAATCAGATTATTTAAAATAGAAAATCAAAATAAAATCCTAAGCAGATTGCTTGGGCTGAAAGTCTCGGCCCATCTCCTCTCTCCACGCGTGCGGCCAGCTCACCCTTTGCTCGCTTCCGCGCCTCCTCTCTCTCCACCCTTGATCGCCCGTCCAACGGCCGCGTCGCTCCACGCCACCCGTCTTCTCCGCACCGTCGAAGCAAGATCAAGCGGCCCGCGTCATCGTCTCCCCACATTCTTCTCTGGCGGTCAAAGCCGACCTGCCGCCATTTTTCGCTCATGGCGAGCTCAGAATGCAACACCGCCTCCAACCGCCCGCCCGCCCTCAAGCATCGGTCGCAAGACAAAGCGCCCACCTCCGCCACGACCCCCGTCCTCTCCCTTCTCTTCTCGCGCATCTGACGCCACAACCGCCGCCAAGAATCGCCCGCGCCGACCTCCACCTCCTCCCGCCGCTCTGGAGCTCCGGCCCCTATAAAAGCGTGCATGGTGCGCCTTCCATCCCATAACTCGGCGCCACCCACATCCCTCCTTCTCCCTTTGGAGCCGTATTTTGGAGTTCTTGGCGGCGTGGGCTCTCGATCCATCTCCGATTCGGCGACACACGACAGCGTCCTCGCCACCGCCTCCATCTCCATCGTCGTGACCCGCGATCCGGTGCGCGCCTCGCCCTCGCCGGAGGACCTCGAGCTTCGTCGCCGTCGACAACCCGGCTTCTTCGCCGCTTCTTCCTCGTCGCCGCCGCCCCGTCCTCGCCTCGGCGTGTGGGTGGCGCTCTGAGATCGCCGTCTCCTCCTCTTTCCTATCGCGCCGCCCGCCGCTTGCAAGATCAGAAGTAGCCGGCGACCATGGGCCCCCGTCGTCGCCGCCGCCGCTTTGCCATGTCGCGCCACCACGCGCCACGAGGCGCCACGTCGCCCATTTCGTGACGTGGCGCGCACGGTGGCACGAGCCATGCCACCTCACACCCTCCTCATGTGCGCGAGGCCGTGGACTAAGTCCACGTGGCCGTGTCTCGACACAAGGGCCGCTCGTCGAATCTTTTAATTTCTTTTAAATCCGAAAATTCTTCGCTGACGTCAGCCTTGCGCATTAATAGATTTTCCTTTAGAAAAATAATTCGAGAAATTGATTTAAATAATGATTTAGGATTTAATTTGTAAAATTCATTACTTTTGCATCCTAACTCCAAATTAGGTGATTCCAACTTCTAAAATTTTATAAAATTAATACCCAGATAAATAAAATATAAAAATTTGAATTGGAGTAGGTTTGAACTGTCTGTTTGAATTTGAAATAATTTAAACTACTAATTTAGGAATTAAACTTGTAAAATTCATATCTTTTGAATCATAATTCCAAATTGGATGATTTCAGTTGCTAAAATCTTAGAAAACTATTATCTAACTAAATAAAATATAGTTATTCAATTAGGAGTTCAGTTTAGTTCTATTTTAGAATTTAGAAATTCATTCAAATCCAAATTTAGGTTAACATTTGTAAAATTCATATCCTCTGAATTCCAACTTCAAATTTAGTGAATTAAATTTCTAAAATTTTATAAAAAGATTATCTAGCTTAATAAAGTAAGATTAGTTTATTTGGAATTAGTTTAAATTGTCATTTTGAAGTTGAAACTATTTAAATTGCAAATTTAGGATTTAAACTTGCAAAATTCATGGCTTTTATTTCTGTTTCCAAATTGAGTGTTCAAATTTATAAAATCTTATAAAATTATTATCTAGCCAAATAAAATATAATTATTTTATTTGGAGTTAGTTTAAACTGTCGTCTTGTATTTATTTGAGTTTCAATTGATTGTCGTATTTTCACGTTTAGATTCTGACGATTAAAATTTGATTCTTAGAAGAATTAGAATTTCAAGACTTCAGCGAAGGCAAGTTATACTTTGATCATCTTGCACCTACTATTTTAAAGTTATTTAAATTCAGTTTTCAAATTATTAAGTGCATGCATACTTTTATTCAAGTATTTTAAATTCTGTTTAAATGATTAGATATTCCAATTGTCCTTGTATGGCCAATATTGAATATTGAAATGTCATCCCTTGTCCCCATAGATAAATTGTTTGGAAATGCTTAGCAAATACTTAGACCATGATTTTGATTTTGGGAGGATTTAGCCAAATCTTTACAAACTTGTTTTAACTTGAACCTATGGTATTGTCTTACCATAGAGTTGTTGTAAAGGTGGTTTTACTAAATAAAATAAAGATGGTTTGGACTTGGGTGTAGCGGATGAAAGGTGGGTGCGAGTTTATGCAGGTTTAATCTGGTTAGGATTAAAGCCGTGGTTTAATTGAAAGACGCCCAAGTCAATTAAGGACCGGCCTTTGGCGTTCCTTTGCTATGCCAAAATGTACCACCACATGTCTGTATGGGAAGGACTGGCTTAATAATTTGGGATACCTCATAGATATTAGTGCCATATTGTATGAGTGGGTGTTGGTTAGACAGTAGTCCCACATGGCGCAAGAGGGGCTCCGGAGGATGGTTAGTCAATGGAAGCGAAACCTTAGCGGGCATGAGTATTGTGAGGTAGATCATTATAACGACCTTGTGATATTTGCTCTGTCACGCCTTAGGAAGCGTGGATTGGCCGACACAAAGGGTATAATATCTCGTGTGGGTAAAGCTGTACAAACTCTGCAGAGTAGAAAACTATTGAATAGCAGCGTCATGATCATGGACATGCTAGCAAAGCCACTTTGAGTTAGACTTGTTTTGGTTTTAAAATGGTTTCAACAGATGTTTTCGGGATGGTTAGTCTGTGGGAAAAATTAGGCGGTTAGCCATTGTGATTGGAGGATATCCATCACCTTTCTTGGAGGTTATCCACATTATTCAATTGTCATTTAAAATATGATTTTAATTAATATATGAAAATGGCCTTGCAATCTATTATGATTATTTAAATTAAGCTGCCGCTTTACATAAAATAATCACGCCAATGTCCTTTGTTTACCTTATGCATGCATTACAATTCCATATTGGGTGTAACTTGCGAGCACAGTAGTTGTGCTCATACTTGCTTTATGCAAACAAAATTTCAGAGAAGACTACTATCGGGGCGGTGAGGACAAGCGCCTAGGCTACGCCCCTGGGCGATTGCTGTGGCGGATCGTTCTGCCTACTACTATCTTTTTATTTCATTGTGTTATTTACTTCTTTATTTGGCTTCATGCCCAATTGTATCGAACTCGATTTACTATTAATGAAATGCGAGATTTGGTTATGTTATCATTTTTGTAATGTGTACACCGGAAATCTGGTGGTGTATGAACACAGAGGGTTAGGGATCTTTCGTTCGGGTCCGACAAAAGTGGTATCGAGCCATGTCATTGTAGGTCGTGGCCTTAGAATTGCCTTAAGGACTTATCTTCAAAAACTAAAACTATTTTGAGTCTATCGAGTCATCTCTCAACCTTTCTCTTTAAAAGCGTTTACTAACTCCTCTCCTTCTCAAAATTTTAGATGGTGAAATCTGGGACGCTACTTCCCACGGAGCCTTTCTTTGGATCTTGGGCGAGATACTTTGGGAAATGATCTGACACAGGGTTACGAAAGAGGCCAACTTTTCAAGGATTCAAGTACCAAGTGGGAGAACAACAAGCGTGGAGAGTAGAAGTGCTCATCTACTCCAATCTACTTGGGACACCGTCTTCCACGTCTTTGGCGCTCCGATCCGGCGCGACACCTTTGATGAGGGCATGCAGGATGCGGCAAGAGAGGCAGTCCGCCACCTTCGCTACACCTACAATCATCGCCTTCAGAGCACCGGGTTTCATTACTACCCGATGCACATTCCGACCCGACTTGACGGTACTTTCAACTCCGCTAGAGCGAAGATTCCCCGGCCGACACACGGTGGATCGGCTAAGGCTTTGGATTACGCCTCTGGAAACACCTTGAATGACTTGCTCACCTTCGAGCAGACTACAAGAAGCGAGAGAAGTCAAGACCGTAGCTCATGAGCTAGCTAGCTACAAGGCGTGAGGCTAGCTCGATGAGCGGATTATACCCGATACTCCATTATAGTTATCTTCCTGTTAGCTCGATCTTTAGTTGCGAATTATGAGCTACTATCTTATTTGTGGTAGCCATAATCTTTGAATAAAATGACTTAATAAAGGAACTTTTTGGAAAAATCTGCTCTTTGTCTTGTGTGCCCTTTGTGTTCTTGGGTCATTAGAATTTACCCTTTAGAACTTCCTATATGTCTATCTCTCCTAAATCTTTGGAGTTCTAGCAGATGGTGACCACCGTCTGGCGATGGCGATGTCCGAGGTCGAGAACGAAGACGCCTTGATTACGGGAGGATCCGTCGCGACCACCACCGCCACCGGTGAAGGACAGATTAGCGTCGGATGATGGAAAACCGAATCATCGATTAACCTCCTAGCTCGATCCCTCAACGGCGTCTGAGAATGTGCGAGCAACGGCTCGGATCGCACCACCACCTCCACCGTAGCAGAGATTGACCATGGCGATTTCATGCGCATCGCCCACCGACCTTCTCCGGCAAAGACCTGAGCCGATGGATGCCGATGGATGGATCCGTGCTATCGGGAAGAAGCTGGATATCACTCGGTGTCTTGATCGTGAGAGAGTCTGTTTGCCTCTCACCACTCTTGGTCCCTTGATCGAATGGTGGGATAACTACAACATCTCCCATCTTGATGCGAGACTATCTCTTGGGAGGAGTTTGTGCGGGCTTTCCGCCATGCACATATTCCATGAGGATAATGACCCTAAAGAAGAAAGAGTTCCAGCGCTCAAACAAGGCAACCCGACGGTGGGTGAATACTGCACAAGTTCAACCGGCTTGCTCGCTATGCCCCGGCAGATGTGGCTAGTGATGAAGAAAAGCGAGAAAGGTTCATGGATGGTTTGAGCGATGAGATCTCGATCGGTGGTCTCCAATGACTACACCGACTTCGGCGGTTTGTGAATAAAGCTTTTCGCCAGAGGCCAAACATCTGCAGATGGAGAACATAGCGGAGGATGGCGCTCGAAGTTCAACTCGAGGGCAACCCAAGCCTCGTCCGCTTCGGCCTCGGCCACCTCGAGTGGAAGGTTCGATCTTCTACACCCGAGCTCGAGACGCAAGACTGGCGCTCCAACTCTTCCGGCTTCGCAACAATGCATCTGCGAGGCCAGCAGAAGAACCCAACTTCATCGGCAGCAGGAGTGACATGCTTCCATTACAGCGAGGCGGACATTATGCAAACAAATGCGAAGAGCGGCGATCTGCGACACCGGCCGAGCGAGATCGAAGTACCGACCACCGGCGGCACCCCAAAGCGGCGGGCGATTCACGAAGGGCGTGTGAATCACGTCCACAGCAGAGGAAGCTTCGGCGGCACAGGCGTCGTCACGAGTGCGTTTCTTGTTAATTCGATACGGCATCGATTACATTTGATTAGGAGCTTCGCATTCTTTTGTATCCAATAAGTTTGTGGGCAAAAATGGGTTACCTATTTCTCCATTAAGTAATCCTATGATAATCCATTCCCGGGCTCGAAATGAGAACCGATTCTCTATGCGAATCTTACCTGGAGATATCAGGAGTTTCCTTCATGGCGAGACTTGATAGTCTTGCATTCTCAAGGTCGGATGTAATACTTGGAATGGGTAGCTAGCCAAGAATCAGGGCGGATAGATTGTGCCAATAGGTCTATTACTCTCACCAATGAGGAAGGAGTCACAGTTGAGTTCAAGCCCAATACATGCTGGGAGGAAGTTCCATTCGACCGGCTTGAAGGAGTTAAAGCTTGAAGATATACCGATGGTGCAAGAATTTCGAGCGTCTTTCACGATGATTTACGGCATGCCACCAGACGGGGACATAATGTTCCTAATTGACTTAGTCGGGGACCACTCCAATCTCGAAGAGACCCTATAGAATCTTAGGCCAATGAATTGGCGAGATGAAGAAAGCAATTGAAGAATTGAGGAGCAAGGGATATATTCGACCCAGTTCATCACCTTGGGGAGCACTGTTTTATTTGTCAAGAAGAAAGACAATAATATGAGGATGTGTGTGGATTATAGGTCACTCAATGAAGTGACAATCAAAAACAAGTACCGCTACCTAGGATTGACGATCATTCGATCAATTGAAAGAACAAGTGTATTCTCGAAGATTGATTTGAGATCTGGCTATCATCAACTGAAGATCAGACCAGAAGATATTCCGAAGACAGCCTTCACCACTAGATATGGATTGTACGAGTTCACGGTAATGTCTTTCGGTTTGACGAACGCCCCTGCTTACTTCATGAATATGATGAACAAAGTGTTCATGGAATTCTTGGATAAGTTTGTGGTTGTTTTCATCGATGACATCCTCGTCTATTCGAAGAATGAAGAAGAACATGAGAACCACCTCAGATTGATTTTGGGAAAACTTCGGGAGAACCGACTTTATGCCAAATTGACAAGTGCGAATTTTGGTTAAGTCAAGTGGCATTCCTTGGACATATTGTGTCCATGAGGAGGAGTTGCGATAGATCGACCAAAGTCGAGCGGTAATGGATTGGAAACAACCCAAGTCATCACAGAGGTGAGAAGTTTCCTTGGATTGGCTGGGTATTACCACAGATTCATTGAAGGTTTCTCCAAATTAGCAAGACCAATGACTCAACTTTTGAAGAAGGAGAAGAAATTTGAATGGACAGATGCTTGCGAGGAGAGTTTCCAAGAAGTGAAGAGCGAGACTAGTTTCAAGACTGTATTGGTCCTACGGATATTCATAAAGATTTTGTGATTTTCTGCGGCGCCTCTCGTCAAGGACTCGGTTGCGTATTGATGCAGGAGGGCAAAGGTGTATCTTACGCATCTCGTCGATTGAGGCCACATGAAGGAATTATCAACTCATGACCTTGAGCTAGCGGCGATTGTGCATGCATTGAAGATCTGGCGTCATTACCTCGCCGGTAACATTGCGAAGTTTTCACGGATCATAAGAGTCTGAAGTACATATTCACTCGGTCAGACCTTAATCTCCGAGCGGAGAAGATGGCTAGAATTGATAAAGGATTATGACCTTGAGATCCATTACCATCAGGGCAAGGCAAATGTAGTTGCGGATGCCTGAAAGCAGAAGCGTATTGCAATACCATCTTGGTTCGGAGAATCGGCGAGTTGTATGAAGAATTGAAGCATCCGAACTTGGAGATTGTTGAGCAAGGATGTGTGAATGCTTTGGAAGTTCAACCAACACTTGAGCGGATCAAAGAAAAGCAACTAGTAGATGAAAACATCAAGGAGATCAAGAAGAATATGAGAAGAGGCAAAGCTTGAGATTCACGAAGATGAGGAAGGAGCAGTGTGGTTGGAAACCGCATCGTGTCTACCGAACGACAAGATTTAAAGCGATCGATTCGAAGGAAGCCCATGAGTCGCCTTATTCTATTCACCTGGCGGTACCAAGATGTACCGGGATCTTAAGGAAAGATATTGGTGGGTCGACATGAAGCGGGAAATTCTTTGAGTTAAGTAGTCCGTTGTGATGTTTGTCGGTGAGTCAAGGCGAGAACATCAAAGACCCATTGGTTTGTTACAACCGTTACGATCCCCGAGTGGAAGTGGGAAGAAGTTGGTATGGATTTCATCACCGGACTTCCTAGGACTCGATCGAGGATGTGATTCCATCTGGGTGATAATTGATCGGTTAAGAAAGTAGCTCACTTCCTTCGATCAAGACCACCTACCCGAAGCGATAAGTTGGCGAATTGTATATGGCCAAGATAGTGCATGCGCATGGAGTACCCAAGAAGATCGTGTCGGCAGAGGATCACGGTTTACGTCAAGATTTTGGCGATGCATGAAGCTTTGGGAACCAGACTCAATTTCAAGATCGCATATCATCCGCAGACGGATGGCGGACGAACGAGTCAAGCAGATTCTTGAAGACATGCTTGAACTGCGCCTTGGATTCTGAAAAAGTTGGGACAAGAATTTGCCCTATGCGAATTTTCATATAACAATAGCTACCAAGCCGGTCTTGAGATGTCCCCATTTGAAGCTTTGTATGGCGAAAATCACGAACTCGCTTCTATGGGATGAAGTAGGAGAGCATCAGTTCTTTGGGCCAGATTTGATCAAAGAAGCTGAAAGTAAGCTTAAGGCAATAAGAGAGCATCTGAAAGTAGCTCAAACCCGACAGAAGAGCTATGCTAATAATCGTCGGAGAGAGTTGACCTTCGAAGGAGATTTTGTCTATCTCAGAGTTACTCCACTCAGGAGTAAGAAGGTTCGAACCAAAGGAAAACTTGCACCCAGATTTGTAGGACCTTACAAGATTTTGGCAAGAAGAGGTGAAGTTGCATATCAGCTCGAGCTACCCGCATCCTTATCCGCCGTTCACAATGTCTTCCATGTTTCACAACTAAAGAAGTGCCTTCGAGTGCCTGAAGATCAGACCCTTCTAGAAAGCATTGATCTTCAAGAAGACCTCACGTATGTGGAGCAACCGATCAAAATTACGGGCGCCGCAGAGCGTGTCACGGAACAAGATCATCCGCTCATACAAAGTTCGATTGGAGCCACCACCGGAAAGTGAAGCCACTTGGGAGCGAGAAGAAGATATTAAAGTGGTTATCCCCACCTTCTTGCGGTCAATCCACGAATCTCGGTCGAGATTCCCTTAAGGGAGGTTTGTAACAGCCCAAAAATTTCAAATTTGATTAAAGTTTAAAACTTATTTGAATTTGTGAATTTTACGAAATTTTAAAAGCTTTTTCCTAATGTTGTAAAGCTAAAATAATTTAATTACAAAATTTATTATCAAGTTTAAGTTGGGAATAATTTTATTAAGTCTAAAATGTCTCTAAGGATTTATGAGAATTTTTGTAGAATTTTTGGACTCTTTTGCTATTTTTCTAAGTCTAAAAGGAATTAATCAGATTATTTAAAATAGAAAATCAAAATAAAATCCTAAGCATTGCTTGGGCGAAAGTCTCGGCCCATCTCCTCTCTCTCCGTGCGGCCAGCTCACCCTTTTAACGCTTCCACCCGCCTCCTCTCTCTCCACCCTTGATCGCCCGTCCGACGGCCCGCATCGCTCCACGCCACCCCGTCTTCTCCGCACCGTCGAAGCAAGATCCGACGGCCCCGCGTCATCGTCTTCCTCGCGTTCTTCTCCGCGCGGTCAAAGCTGACCCTGCCGCCATTTTCGCTCATGAAGCTCAGCTCATCTGCACCATCTCCAACGCCGCGCTCCCGCTGATCACAAGACGCGCCCGCCCCACCTCCGACCCGACCCCCCTCCCCTCTTCTCGCGCATGCGGACGCCACAACCGCCGCCGCAACTGCCGCGCACGACCTCCACCTCCTCCACGCCGCTCTGGAGCTCCCCGGCCCCTATAAAAGGCAGCCCCGGGTGCGCCTTCCATCCCATAACTCAGCGCCGCCACCCACATCCCTCCTTCTCCCCTTTGGAGCCCGTATTTTGGAGTTCTTCGCGGCGGGAGCTCTCGATCCATCTCGATTCGGCGACACGCCGACGCGTGTCCTCGCCACCGCCTCCATCTCCATCGTCGTGACCCGCGATCCGGTCGCGCCTCGCCCGCATGGGAGGACCTCAGGAGCTTCGTCGCCGTCGACAACCCGGCTTCGCCGCCGCTTCTTCCTCGTCGCCGCCGCCTCCGTCCTCGCCTCGGCGTGTGGGTGGCGCTCGAGATCGCCGTCTCCTCCTCTTTCCTATCGCGCCTCGCCGCCTTGCCATGCATGTGTATGCGCCGGCGACCATGAAACCCCGTCTTGTCGCCGTCGCCGCTTTGCCATGTCGGCGCCACCACCGCGCCACGAGGCGCCACATCGCCCATTTCGTGACGTGGCGCATGGGTGGCACGAGCCATGCCACCTCACACCCTCACATGCGCAAAGGCGTGGACTAAGTCCACGTGGCCGTGTCTCGACACAAGGCCCGCTCGTCGTAATCTTTTAATTTCTTTTAAATCCGAAAATTCTTCTTGACGTCGGGCTTGCGCATTAATGGATTTTCCTTTAGAAAAATAATTCGAGAAATTGATTTAAATAATGATTTAGGATTTAATTTGTAAAATTCATAACTTTTGCATCCTAACTCCAAATTAGGTGATTCCAACTTCTAAAATTTTATAAAATTAATACCCAGATAAATAAAATATAAAAATTTGAATTGGAGTAGGTTTGAACTGTCTGTTTGAATTTGAAATAATTTAAACTACTAATTTAGGAATTAAACTTGTAAAATTCATATCTTTTGAATCATAATTCCAAATTGGATGATTTCAGTTGCTAAAATCTTAGAAAACTATTATCTAACTAAATAAAATATAGTTATTCAATTAGGAGTTCAGTTTAGTTCTGTTTTAGAATTTAGAAATTCATTCAAATCCAAATTTAGGTTAACATTTGTAAAATTCATGTCCTCTGAATTCCAACTTCAAATTTAGTGAATTAAATTTCTAAAATTTTATAAAAAGATTATCTAGCTTAATAAAGTAAGATTAGTTTATTTGGAATTAGTTTAAATTGTCATTTTGAAGTTGAAACTATTTAAATTGCAAATTTAGGATTTAAACTTGCAAAATTCATGGCTTTTATTTCCTGTTTCCAAATTGAGTGTTCAAATTTATAAAATCTTATAAAATTATTATCTAGCCAAATAAAATATAATTATTTTATTTGGAGTTAGTTTAAACTGTCGTCTTGTATTTATTTGAGTTTCAATTGATTGTCGTATTTTCACGTTTAGATTACGACGATTCCGGGGAATTTGATTCTTCCGAAGAATTAGAATTTCAAGACTTCAGCGAAGGCAAGTTATACTTTGATCATCTTGCACCTACTATTTTAAAGTTATTTAAATTCAGTTTTCAAATTATTAAGTGCATGCATACTTTTATTCAAGTATTTTAAATTCCTGTTTAAATGATTAGATATTCCAACTGTCCTTGTATGGCCAATATTGAATATTGAAATGTCATCCCTTGTCCCCATAGATAAATTGTTTGGAAATGCTTAGCAAATACTTAGACCATGATTTTAATTTTGGGGAGGATTTAGCCAAATCTTTACAAACTTGTTTTAACTTGAACCTATGGTATTGTCTTACCATAGAGTTGTTGTAAAGGTGGTTTTACTAAATAAAATAAAGATGGTTTGGACTTGGGTGTAACGGATGAAAGGTGGGTGCGAGTTTATGCGGGTTTAATCTGGTTAGGATTAAAGCCCGGGGTTTAATTGAAAACGCCCAAGTCAATTAAGGACCGCCTTTGGCGTTCCTTTGCTATGCCAAAATGTACCACCACATGTCTGTATGGGAAGGACTGGCTTAATAATTTGGGATACCTCATAGATATTAGTGCCATATTGTATGAGTGGGTGTTGGTTAGAGCAGTAGTCCCACATGGCGCAAGAGGGGCTCCGGAGGATGGTTAGTCAATGGAAGCGAAACCTTAGCGGGCATGAGTATTGTGAGGTAGATCATTATATGACCTTGTGATATTTGCTCTGTCACGCCTTAGGAAGCGTGGATTGGCCGACACAAAGGGTATAATATCTCGTGTGGGTAAAAGTTGTACAAACTCTGCGAGTAGAAAACTATTGAATAGCGCGTCATGATCATGGACATGCTAGCAAAGCCACTTTGAGTTAGACTTGTTTTTGGTTTTAAAATGGTTTCAACAGATGTTTCGGGATGGTTAGTCTGTGGGAAAAATTAGGCGGTTAGCCATTGTGATTGGAGGATATCCATCACCTTTCTTGGAGGTTATCCACATTATTCAATTGTCATTTAAAATATGATTTTAATTAATATATGAAAATGGCCTTGCAATCTATTATGATTATTTAAATTAAAGCTGCTTTTTCATAAAATAATCCACGCCAATGTCCTTTGTTTACCTTATGCATGCATTACAATTCCATATTGGGTGTAACTTGCGAGCACGGTAGTTGTGCTCATACTTGCTTTATGCAAACAAAATTTGAGAGAAGACTACTATCGGGGCGGTGAGGACACCGCGCCTAAACTCGCCCAGAGGCGATTACTGTGGCGGATCGTTCTGCCTACTACTATCTTTTTATTTCATTTGTGTTATTTACTTCTTTATTTGGCTTCATGCCCAATTGTATCGAACTCGATTTACTATTAATGAAATGCGAGATTTGGTTATGTTATCATTTTTGTAGCTGTACACCGGAAATCTGGTGGTGTATGAACACAGAGGGTTCGGGATCTTTCGTTCCCGGGTCCGACAGTTTTAGTCCCACCATTCTTTTTCTGATCAGCCAGGTATTTCTTGCAGTTCCTCTTCCAATAGCCTAGCTCTTTGCAGTAAAAGCATTTATTCTCTTGAGTCGGGCCAGACTTAGTCTTGAGCTTAGGCTTGTTTTTGATCTCATCCGAAACTTTAGCCTTGCCCTTTCTGACCCAAGTCTTGGCCTTCTTCTTGAAGCTTGTACTCTTTTGCACCATCATCACATGACTGTTGCTTTTCTTAATGCTGCCCTCTGTTGTCTTAAGCATCATATGCAGTTCGGTGAGATTCTTGTCTAAGCCGTTCATATGGAAGTTCAAAATGAACTACCTATAGCTTGCAGGAAGCGAAGCAAGAATCAAATTTGTAGCCAACTCTTGGTCAAGTGGAAAACCAGGTTTTTCTAAGCTCTGTATGTAACCAACCATTTTGATCACATGAGGGCTCACCGGACTACCCTCAGCTAGCTTACACCCAAACAAGTTCTTTGAGATCTCATATCTCTCGGTTCTTGCTTGTGTCTCAAACATGCCTTTGAGCGCCACGATCATATCATAGGCCTCAATGTTTTAAAACTGCTTCTAAAGGTCTGAGTTCATCGCAGCAAGCATGAGACAGCTAACATCAAGGATAAAACTCATTGGATGATAAACCTAGTTATCATCGATCTCTTTAGATTATAATGCATATAATTAGAAGCAAATACCAACCTTAGATCACCAAGAATAAATAGATCTACAAACACACTTGCAAATCTACGGTATTTAATTCTTTCACCAAACGCCCCAAAGCTGGCTGCCACCTTCAAAGCAGCTGCATATCAGAGACAGATCTCACTATAGATAGACCTGTCTTGAGTCAAGACAACCAGATATTTAATTGCGCATATCACAGACCGTTCTTAAAAAGAACCGTCTGTGATACGTATCACTGTCGGTTTTAAATAACCACCGTTTGTGATAATCGTAAGCCTCACAAACAGTTCTTGTTAAGAACTATCTGTGATACGTATCACAGACGGTTCTTAACAAGAACCGTCTACGACATTCGGAGACCTCACAGACGGTCTCTGAATTATCACAGATGATATTTATTCAAAACCGTCAAATGCATGTCGTATCACGAGCGATTCTAAACAATAATAAATGCGTGATATGCGCCATTAAATATGTGGTCGTCCCCTCAGATCTAGATCTATCTGTAGTGATAAATGTCTCTGATATATATGCAGTTGCTTTTTAGGAGGTGGCTGGCTCTGGGGCGCGTTTGGTGAAAGAAATACCATAGATTTTCAAGTGTGCTTGTAGATCTATTTGTTCTTGGTGATCTAAGGTTAGTATTCATTTGTCTCTGATGTGGCTGCTTTGAAGAAGATGGTGAGAACGTCTAAGAAAGCAACCAAGCCCACCACAAAGCATGATCTTTTTTTCAGTTGTCATCCACGCAACATGAGGTGATGAGACGGTAGCCACGATCTACTTCATTGAACCCGACACACTCTCCTAGTAGTCATGCTTCTTGAACTTGCAGGCGCTGGTCATACCATGATTGTATTCTGGCTTGGCACACTCTTACTTCATTAGCATTCTCTGGCTGGTCTGTATGACCAGCCCCTATGAGTTTAAGAAGCATGGCTACCAGGAGAGTGTGTCAAGTTCGATGAGGTTGGCCATGGCTACTATCTCATCCTCATGCTGTGTGGACGACCCCGTGAAAAAAAAATCATGCTTCGTGGTGGGCTTGGTTGATTTCTTAGGCGTACTCGTCATCTTCTTCAAAGCAGTCATGCTTATCAGAGACGGTTCTTGTTAATAACCGTCTGTGATACACATCACAGACAGTTCTAATTATAAACCGTCTCTGATAAATAAACATTACACATGGTTCTTGTTAATAACCATCTGTGATAATTATATATCACAGACTGTTGTAGTTTATAACCGTCTATGATACATATCACAGACGATTTATTCCACTAAACCACCTATGATAGTTCTGTAGCCAAAAAATATTCGCACGCCAGCATAATTAGGGCCAATCCTGAGCTTTCTCATCTTCTTCTAGTACTTGAGCAAACCTCTTTCTCCTTTTGGTCTCACCTCACCTCATCTCCTCCTCCATGGACAGAGCAAGGTAGCGCAGCAATACAGGGCAAAGGATGGATTCTGGGCTAGAGTAGAGAATGGAAGTTGTCGGTGTTTTAGGACCGAACTTACGTAAAGATTGTTTGATTCGGGGGTTCTTCTAGGCTCAAAATCACACAGAGATGGAGATACGGGGATTTTTATACAGGTTCGGGTCTTCTCCTGGGAAAATAACAACCCTACTCCTGTGTGTATGTATTGAGTATGTTGGATTACAAGATGGAGCCAAAAACTAGAGTATTATGCTTCTAATGCTCTTCGGATCGCCCCGATTGTCCTGGTGATTTTGCCTTTTATACAATCTTCAAGGTGTACCGTTGTATCTCCAATGTAAAGGCTGCCTTAATGTCCCAGATTATTGAGCCGTTACTGGAGGTTATTGTGGGAGTAGTATATTTATTGATATAAACATGCATTGCTAATTTTATAATAAATGGTTTCGAGATTAGTTAATTACCTAATTGCCACTATGCCTCCTTGATAAATTGTAATGACATGTATCCTTGAATGACATAAACCCTTGGACGCCCTAGGATGGATAACTAATAGTTGGACATTTGTACTATCAACATGGGTATCGTATTATGCTTAGCCAATGCTTTAGTTATACGATAGGTTCATGATCACTTACTCAAGAATGATTGAATTTGACTAAAGGAATTATGGAACTGTGGCGGAGCCACTATTGATAAAAGATGTTGTGCCATGGCAAGGGTTGTCGTTTGGTTGGGTTGAATGAAAATGATTTATGCTCGGACGAGTGGGCGGTGGTAAAGGTGGGTGTGGAATTACATTGGGATGTGGAAAGTCTCGTCTGAGCAACCACTAAGGACTTAACCTTGAACCATTGATCTGGGCCATACCGTACAACCACATGTCTAGACTGGGATAGACCTGGCCGACTAATTAGCAATGTTTTGGTTTGGTTCTGTTTTGGTTGGGAACAGTGTAAGAGGGGGCCAGAATGACGAAACCTTAGTTGGCTGAACCGAGTGAAAACAAAACTTTGTAAAAGCCTTGTCACGTGCTCTAGACTGCTTACCTAAGATAGTGAGCAGTGGCATAGATATATGCTGAACAAACTAGAGAATTCGTGTCTTGTGGGTCAAGCTGTACAACCTCTGCAGAGTGTAAAACTATTCGAATAGCCGTGTCCCCGGTTATGGACATGCCTGGTGATTTCACACAAGGGGTAGATCTTTATCAAAAATGTTGGAATGGTTTGGTCGAATCTCGTAGATGGTTGATGGTTGGGAAGTGAACGGGGTGTTCACTAGTTGTTTCAAAGAAAATTGTTTACTTATGTATTAATCTTTTAAATTTTGCCTTATAATCTACTTACTGTATTTATTGTCAAATATTGCTTTCTGCAAAATAGCCATAAAGCTATCCTTGTCAAACCTTGCATGAATATTACTTGCATACTTTTCTCTGCGACTTGCTAAGTACATTCAAAGTACTCACGGCTTTATGCCCTCTGGTTGATCAGTCGCTAAAGAAGAACCAGGAAGCATTGAGTTCTACAAAGAAGACTACTTTGAAGACTATGCGAATTAGGTCGCATCCTCCACTTGATTGTCTGTGGGCATATTGGGTGACATCCACCGGATGTTTGGTTTCCGCTGCAAGCTTCCTTTTGTTGTTAAACCCTACGTGGCAAACTTTGTAAGACTTGACCATAAGGTCTTTTTTGCTAAATAATATTAATTTGTCTGCTTCATCTATAGTTTGGTTGTGGATATGATTACACCAATGTTGCAACTGTGTGAGCTAGCTACTGATCATGGGACTAGTTCAGAATACACAGAGGATCCTGAGGTTGCATACTCGAGGTCCCGACAGCGGTGGTATCAAAGCCATATCGACTGTAGGACGTAACCATAGTTATCATGGTCGTTTAGTCAAGACTTCAAAATTTTATTTTATAAATCATACCAGCAATTAACTTGAATAGTATTCTCCTCTCATCTTACTCTATTCCTCCTCATCTTATGCTAATCTCTCCTCATTTCATTCTCAGAGTCTGACTTCTTATCTTTTTTTAACTTTGTTTTTGAATGTAAAGTGACCCTCTTATCTCGATAAATCTCTATAGAATCGAGCTTTGCTTGTAGTCGCCCATCCATATAAGATAGATTAGTAGTGCTGTTTCTAAGTTACCCTTTTCCATTTTTGTATCATTTAGTCTGATAGATAGGGTCTTTGGCTTGAGTTTTGTTGCCTCTTGTAGCTTTCCGGCTATTGTTCGTTGGGTTAAACCGACTTTCCCCAATTAGGTTGTCCTGTCTTTCCCCCTTTTCTTGCTCGTCTTTGTGCTTTTCCCTCTTTCCTATTGTGCTTTCTTCTTCTCGTCTATTAAACATGAGAAGATTTGTGTAGATATTTAAGACCGCGATCTTTGCAAGCTCGGTGACCTGTGGATCTCAATGCGCCACCACCACCCCCTCCTCCGGTAGCCACAGCAGATCAGGGTTTGGGTCAGTTCATGGCAGCCCAAATACTGACTAATGAGCATAATGATCACGAGAATATGAACGGATGATGACTCAACAGAACCAGACCGCTGCCACTCTACTAGCAATGCTGAACCAGAATACCCAAGCTGCTGCCATGCCGCCACTGCCACCGCCACCAGCTTTCCATTAGTCAAAGCTGGCAGAGTTTATGAGGACCCATCCACCGGCATTCTCCAGCTCCTACGAGCCTTTGGATGCAGACGACTGGCTGCGCTCTATTGAGAAGAAGCTCACCGTTAGCCGGTGTGATGACTGTGAGAAAGTCCTTTATGCAGCACACCAGCTGGAAGGCACTGCCGCAGAATGGTGGGAGAACTACTACGCCACCCATGCAAACCATCAGAACATTACTTGGACTGAATTTTCAGAAGCTTTTCGCGAGTCTCATATTCCTGACGGAAAGGTAGAAATGAAGAAAAATAAGTTTCGTGAACTGAAACAAGGGAACCAGTCAGTGAGTGAATAACTCAACAAGTTCACTCAACTCTCACGCTATGCTCAAGAGGATGTTGCCACCGATCATGCATGTCAGAAAATTTTTAAGCAAGGACTCAGCCCTAGCTTAAAGGTTCAAGTCGTTGGCAACGACTATGCAAATTTTCAGCAATTAGTAAACAAGGCTATGCTCGTAGAAGAGTCACGTCGCGAACTTGCAGAATCTCATAAGAAGAAAATGACGCAGAATGGTGCACAACAAGGTCATCCGCAAAGAGCCAGAATGAATGCACAACATCCTGCCCGCTTTGCCCCTCCTGCTACATTCAGGGCCCCTACAACAGCCCCTCGCCCAACCACTCCAAGTTTCTGCAGCCGGGGCAATAATAACAACAACACCGACAACCAGTAGCCAAGAAACAGCAATTACGCTGCAGGGATCACCTGTTACAACTGTTATGGCGGGGGCGCTATGCGACAATTGTCCCTGAGCGGGGACCATCACCTGTTAGATCCAACTCGGGAGCTACTCCGACCAGAACCCCCATGCCAGGAGCAGGACGTGGAGCACCTCAAACTCCAGCTGCACCAACCAAGACCCCTTAGCCTTTTGGGAGAGGCCATGTGAATCATGTCATCGTGGAGGAAGCCCAGACGGCCTCGGACGTCGTGCTAGGTAAGTTCCTAGTAAATTCAGCACCTGCTACAGTTTTGTTTGATTCTGGAGCTACGCATTCGTTTGTTTCTCGGATTTTTGCTGCAAAGCATCAGTTGGAGGTTTCGACTCTTAAAACTGCCTTATTGGTTCAATCTCTCGATTCGGAATTAAGTACAAACCAAGGTTGCCCAAAAGTAAGAATAACTATAGAAGGGGTGGTGTTTGAAGCCAACCTCATAATCATCGACACCAAGTCCCTAGATGTGATCTTGGGTATGGATTGGCTTACTAATCACCAAGCAATCATAGATTATGGTGGTAGAAGCATCACTTTGGTCGATCCAGCTGGAACCAAGGTAAAATTTGAAGCCCCCACAGAAAAGCATGATAGAGCCTTAGTCTGCAGTGTCAGTGCTATGTCTTTGGAAGATGTGCCAGTAGTCAGAGATTTTCCAGATGTCTTTCTGGATGAGTTACCTAGAATGCCTCTGGACAGGGACCTAGTGTTTGTCATCAATCTAGTTTCAGGAACTGCACCCATTTCCAAGAGGCCCTACCGTTTGCCGGTTGACGACTTAGTCGAGCTGAACAAGCAGATAGAAGAAATGTAAGATAAAGGATTTGTCCGACCAAGTACTTCACCTTGCCGAGCCCCAGTGATCTTTGTCCCTAAGAAGGATGGTACCCAACGGATGTGTGTGGACTATCGCCTGCTCAATGAAGTCACCATCAAGAACAAGTACCCTCTGCCTAGGATCGATGATTTGCTTGACCAATTAAAAGGAGCCAGAGTGTTCTCCAAGATAGATTTAAGGTCAGAATACCATCAGTTGAAGATTCGCTAAGAAGATATACCCAAGATAGCTTTCTCAACCCGTTATGGACTGTATGAGTATACGGTCATGGCTTTTGGATTGACCAATGCCCCGGCATACTTTATGAACTTGATGAATAAAGTATTCATGGAGTATCTAGATAAATTTATCATCGTCTTTATCGATGACATTCTAGTATACTCTAAAAGTGAAGAAGAGCATGAAGAGCACCTTCGCTTAGTCTTGAATAACCTTCGAGATCATCAACTCTACGCTAAATTTGACAAGTGTGAGTTTTGGATGAAGGAAGTTACCTTTTTGGGACACGTCATGTCTGCAGAAGGAGTTCTTTGTCAACTTGACAAAGTCAAGGATGTGCTCAGCTCGAGTCACCAAGTTAGTACCTCATATCAGAAGTTTCCTTGGTATGGCAGGTTACCACCGTCGATTCATAGAAGGTTTCTCAAGAATAGCAAGACCCCTTACTCAATTGCTGAAAAAGGAAAAGAAATTTGCCTAGACGCCAGAATGTGAGCAGAGTTTTGAAGAACTAAAAGCGTTTGACCACGCTTGATCTTGATTACTTTGATGTTGAAAGGATTTGAGATTTTCTGTGATGCATCTCGACAAGGTCTCGGTTGTGTTTTAATGCAAGAAAAGAAGGTAGTAGCGTATGCTTCACGCCAGTTGAAGCCTCATGAAGCCAATTACCCCACTCATGACTTAGAATTGGCTACCGTATTAGCTACCGTAGTGCATGCCTTAAAGATATGGCGCTATTACCTTATTGGTAATCGCTGCGAAGTTTACACAGACCATAAGAGCTTGAAGTACATTTTCACTCAACCTGATCTTAATATGAGGCAAAGAAGATGGTTGGAATTGATTAAGGATTACAACATGGGAATTCATTATCACCCAAGCAAAGCAAATGTTGTACCAGATGCTTTAAGTAGAAAGGTTTACTACAATACTCTAATGATCAAGGAAAGTCAGCCAGCACTGCACGAGGAATTTCAAAAGCTCAAGCTCGAGTTAGTTGAAGAATGTTACTTAGCTGCTCTAGAAGTTCAACCAACTCTTCAAGATCAGATCAAGAAAGCTTAGGAAGAAGATGCAGATATCAAGGAGATCAAGAAAAACATGAAGCAAGGTAAATCCCTAAGATTTTTGAAAGATGAGCAAGGCATCATATGGTTCAATAAGAGTATCTGTGTACCGGATGTGACACCTTGATTTTTTTAGAGCCTTTTTGAAATTTTTGAAATAAAAAGAACCATTTTGTTTTGATGAGAATTCAAAGCTTAACCTGGAATTTCATAATGGATTTAAGCTGCCTAACTCAAACTACATGGTTTTGACTTGGGCGAAGATGGTTGTTTGGTTGGTGCATGTCTATGCACGGGGGGTCGTGTGATCTGACACCCCAGGGTTGAGGTTTGTCGCCCAAGTCGGTTAAGGACCGGTCTTTGAGACACCACTTGCTAAGCCTATAATGGGCTATGCCAAAATTGTGCAACCACATGTCTCTAGTATGGGGCGTGAGACACAGCTAATTAATTTGCAAAGCTCTCTCAGTAGTTTGCCTGCTGGACGGCTGTGGGTTTGTCATGTTATGACAAGTTGTAGTCCCACTGGCATAAGAGGGCACCCCATCAACCCGTGGGTTTGTATCCAAAGGGGGGATCTGCGAAACCTTAATGTGGGTGGACTGCGGTGGAGCAATGCATTGTAAAGGCCTTGTCATGTGCTCTAGACCTCTCACCAAAGGGAGTGTGAGGTGGTATCGACGGATGCCAAGCAAACTAGAGAATTCATGTCATGTGGGTAAAGTGTGCAACCTCTGCAGAGTGTAAATCTATTCGAATAGCCGTGTCCACGGTCATGGACATGCTAGCAATGTCACTCAAAGTTAGCTCTTGGTTTTGGTTTTCAAAAAAAAAACATGGAAACTGGTTTTGGTGGTTTAACCAAATTGGGTTTGGGCGGGAAGCCTTGTGCAGGAGGGTATCCTTCACCATTTCAATGATGAATGCTATCCATCTGAAAATAGATTTGCAAAAAATAATTTTATCTATTGTATCCTGCCTTGAAACTTAATACTTGTATTTGAACTAAAATTGGCTTTATGCAAATCAACCCTATTATGCTGTCCTTTGATATATCCCTATGCATGTCATTACATTAATTGTGGGTGTAACTTGCGAGCACGGTTGTTGTGCTCACTCTTGCTGATTCATATATTGAGCAGATGAAGACTTCTTTGATGATGAAGATGACCAGGTCAATTAGGCCGCGCCCTCCAGCCAATCACCTGTGGTGTAATGGGTGGACCATATCTTTTGTTCTCCGCTGGGTTTCTGTGCTCCCTGTTGCTGGAGCTTGTAAGCAACCCTTGTAAACAAACCTCCTTTTGCTGTTAATAAAGTCTTGTGGATGTTTATGTTATCACTTGTTTGCGGTGAGAACCAGTCGATGATCTCTGGGGGCTGGTTTGGATCACAGAGGGCTTTAGGGTTGTCCCCAAGCCCCACGACCTCCTCGGGGTGGCTCCCTTCGGACCTCCCTCGAGTGGTGACGTGGAGTTTGGGGAGGTCTGAGGTCCAACGACCTCTGCGGGTCAGGACCTCCCAAACCTCCGAGTGGTCCTCTCGGACCTCTCGGGAGGTTTGTCTTGATCCCTGGGATGTCCTCTCGGGGCGTCTGGGAAGTCCTTGCGGACCTCCCGGGAGGTCTGAGGACCTCTCGGAGACATCTGGGGTTCCTCTCTAGACCTCCCAGGAGGTCCTAAGGGACCTCCTGGGTGTGCTCTGGGCCGGGTCGTGACGGGTGGTATCGAGCATCTTGCGAGGCCTTGACCTATTAGAATGGCCGTTAGAAAGAGTTCAAAATATGTTTTAATAAACAAGAGAAATGAAATTGTTCTCTCCTTACCTGAGTCATCTATCTATTCTTACCCCTCTTCTGAGTCTTGTCTCACCTTATCTCCTCCTTATCTTTTTGTTTGCCTCAACGTTTTATAAAAATCAAATGGAATTCTTTCCTTGGAATGTCTATAGGGCCGATCTAAGTTGTTATGATAGCATTAAGGACCTCCCTGTTATGGCAATGAGTGGCAGCTCTTTTGTAAAGGTTACCTTTGGGACTACTTTACACAAGACCACCCCTCCATGTCATGACCTCTTTTCTTGTAGCCCTGAGGGCAGCAAGCCTCGCGTAGAAAGTGTTGAGTTTGATTGCTGAAATTCTGGCTTCTGAGGTTGTCATGGGTTTAGTTGCTCTAAGTTTTAAACCTTTCCCCCTAGATCTCTTATCTTTTTTTGCCTCTTGGACCCTAGCAGATGGTGACCACAAGGGGTAGTGGCAGCGCCAGTGGCCAAGGTAGAGCCCCTGGGGATGATCCAGAGACTTCAGGGCAGCAACCTCCTCCTCCTCCAGCTCAAGGTCCAGACTGGAACCAAATGATGGCCAATCAAGCACAGTTGATCAACCTACTAGCTCAGTCCATCACCAACACTCAGAACCTCCAAGCAGCAGCAGCAGCTCAGCCTCCTATACATGTTCCACCTCCTCCTAGAGCCAATATTTCTGAGTTTATGAGGATGAGGCCACCTACTTTTTCCAGCACCACAGAACCTCTAGAAGCTGACGACTGGCTTAGAGTTGTGAGTAGAAAACTGGACATGCTCCACTGCACAGACAGAGAGAGAGTTTTATTCGCCTCTCATCAACTACAAGGACCAGCCTCGGAATGGTGGGAAAACTTCACCCAATCCCATCCCGACGCTCAAGAAATCACCTGGGAGGAATTCACTCAAGCTTTTAGACGTGCACATATTCCTCATGGAATGATGGTACTAAAGAAGGAGTTTAGAGCCTTGCGTCAAGGGAGCTACACAGTCAGTGAATATCTACACAAGTTCAACCAATTGGCAAGGTATGCACCTGAGGATGTGGCCACAGATGAGTCCAAGCAAGAACGGTTCTTGGATGGACTTAATGATGACCTCTCAGTTCAACTCCTTGCACATGATTACCCAGATTTCCAACACTTAGTGAGCAAGACCCTTCGGCAAGAGAGCAAACATGTTGAAATAGAAAACCGCAAAAAGAAGAAGGCAGCCCAGCAGTTCAGGTCAGAGGGATTCTCCAGGCCAAAGACCTCCCAATTCCAACCTATGAGGTCTACGACCTCCTCCCCCAGCAGGACGTCAATGCAAGTCAAGCGGTCCGGCACCTCCAGCTCTCATAAGACCTCCCGGGAGGTCGATTTGACAAGACCCGACCACAAACTCTGCCGCAGGAGTGACTTGTTTCAATTGTCATGAAGTGGGGCACTATGCAAACAAATGTCCGAAGAAACCGCAAGCTCCAGCTCAAACTCCCACCCGATCAGCTCAAGGGTCCTCAGCTCATGGCAATCATACCCATCCAAGACCTCCAGTGCAATTCAATAAAGGCGAGTGAACCATCTTATGGTGAGGAAGCTCAACAAGCTTCGGATGTGGTCCTTGGTACGTTTCTTGTCAATGCCATACCAGCCTCAATTCTTTTTGATTCCGGAGCTTCTCATTCGTTTATCTCTTCAAAGTTTGTGGGTAGCAATGGGTTAGCTATTACTCCTTTATTAAACCCTATGCTCATCCATTCCCCGGGCTTGGAAATGAGGACTAACTCCTTATGCCCAAATCTTTCCTTGGAAATCTTGGGAGTTCCTTTCTATCTTGAGACTTGATAGTCTTGCACTCCCAAGGATTAGATGTGATTCTTGGAATGGTGGTTATCCAAAAACCGAGGCCAAATAGATTGTGCCAACAAGTCCATTGTGCTCACCAATGAGCAAGGGGTGCAAGTGTAATTCAGCCAGAGACCTCTCCTAAGGGGTCCTAGGGTGTCTGCTTAAGAGAAGTGAAACTTGAAGACCTCCTGTGGTAAGGGAGTACCCCGATGTGTTTCCCAATGAGCTACCTGGAATGCCTCCAGACAGAGATTTGGAATTTGTCATTAACCTAGTCCTTGGGACAGCACCTATTTTCAAAAGGCCATATAGATTGCCTGTGAATGACCTAGTTGAGCTAAAACAACAAATTGAAGAAATGCAAAGTAAAGGTTTTATAAGACCGAGTTCCTCTCCTTGGGGAGCTCCTGTGATCTTTGTGGCAAAGAAGGATGGTACACAGCGCATGTGTGTGGATTATAGAGCTCTCAATGATGTTACCATCAAGAATAAGTATCCCTTGCCTAGGATCGATGACTTATTTGATCAACTCAAAGGAGCAACAGTTTTCTCCAAGATTGACCTAAGATCAGGTTATCACCAATTGAAGATCCGACAAGAGGACATTCCAAAAACAGCATTCTCAACTCGGTATGGACTTTACGAGTTCACAGTCATATCCTTTGGACTAACTAATGCTCCTGCATACTTCATGAACTTGATGAATAAAGTGTTTATGGAGTACTTAGACAAGTTTGTCATTGTCTTCATAGATGACATCCTTGTGTACTCTAAAACTAAAAGCGAGAGCATGAGGTCACCTTGGTTGGTCCTAGACAAACTCGAGGACCACCGACTCTATGCAAAGTTTGAGAAGTGTGACTTTTGGTTGAGTGAAGTTACCTTTTTGGGCCATATTATGTCAATTTCTTTGGAGTGGCGATTAACCTAGCAAGGTCCAAGGCGTCCTAGATTGGAAACCACCCAAGTCAGAGTGCCACAGATAAGAAGCTTCCTTGGAATGGCAGGGTATTACCGTAGGTTTATTGAAGGTTTCTCGAGCATAGCAAGACCTCTCACCCAAGCTGCTCAAAAGGAAACCAAGTATGAATGGACTGACTTGTGAGCCTGACTTTCAAGAGTTGAAGAAAAATGACCTCTGCTCAATGTTGATTTTGCCCGATATTGAAAGGATTTTGAAGTATTTTGTGATGCCTCAAGACAAGGTCTTGGTTGTGTTCTAATGCAAGAGGGCCGGGTAGTAGCTTATGCCTCTCGACAATTAAAGCCTCATGAAGCCAACTACCCCACTCATGATTTGGAACTAGCAGCCGTGGTGCATGCTCTAAAAATTTGGTGTCATTACCTCGTTGGTAATCGTTGCGAGGTCTTCACAGACCATAAGAGCTTGAAGTATATCTTCACCCAAGCCGACCTCAACCTTAGACAGAGGCGATGGTTGGAGCTCATTAAAGACTATGATCTTAGAATTCACTACCACCCAGGCAAAGCAAACGTGGTAGCTGATGCTTTGAGCCGAAAAAGCTACTGCAATCTCCTATTGGTCCAAGAAAATCAGCCCAAACTATATGAAGAGATGAGACGTCTCAATCTGGAAATTGTGGAGCAAGGTTCTGTGCATGCGCTTGAAGTGGAACCTGTGGTCCAGAAGCAGATCCGAGAGAATCAATTCAAGGATAAAGACCTCCTGGAGATAAGAAACAATGTAGGGCAAGGCAAGGCTCCTGGAATTTTCATTGGATGAGCATGAGGTCCTTTGGTTCGGTAAAAGGCTGTGTGTGCCAAACTGCCAGGACATAAAGGACCTCCTGCTTAAAGAAGCCCATGAGTCACACTACTCCATCCATCCTGGGAGCACAAAGATGTACCAAGACTTCAAGGAAAGGTATTGGTGGGTGGGCATGAAGAGAGAAATAGCCGAGTATGTAGCCCAATGTGATGTATGCCAAAGGGTCAAGGCCGAGCACTAAAAACCTGCTGGTTTGCTTCAACCTTTGCCAATTCCTGAGTGGAAATGGGAGCAAGTTGGCATGGATTTTATCACTGGATTACCAAGAACCCAATCGGGTTATGACTCTATTTGGGTTATTGTGGATCGGTTGACCAAAGTAGCACACTTTATCCCAGTCAAGACCACCTATTCAAGCAACAAGTTGGCTGAAATGTACCTAGCTTGAATTGTATGTTTACATGATGTACCCAAGAGCATAGTGTCTGATAGAGGCTCCCAGTTCACTTCAAGATTTTGGGAAGGTCTCTATGAAGCCTTGGGGACAAGACTTAACTTTAGCACTGCTTACCACCCTCAGACTGATGGTCAAACAGAGAGAGTGAATCAAGTGCTTGAGGACATGCTTCGAGCTTGTGCTCTAGACTATGGGGATAGCTGGGATAAGAATCTCCCCTATGCTGACTTCTCCTACAATAATAGTTACCAAGCTAGTTTGGAGATGTCACCCTTTGAAGCTTGTCGTAGAGGCTGCTGCGCCCCCACGACTGGCGGCAGCGAGCGCCAGCGCCCCGATGGTCAAAAGTCGCCGAGGTGTCAAGCGCTCTGAATATTTCCACCAGTCACGAAGACCTGAGGGGTCGAGGCCCTCGGGAGGGTCGAAGCCCTCCAAGGAGTCAAAGCCCTCGAGTAGTCGAGACCCTCAGAAGGTGTCGAAGCCCTCAGAAGGGGTCAGAGGTCCGCTCGGCCATGAGCCACCGTGACAGGAAGGCCAATGAAGTGCCTTGAAGGGCTACGGGGCTCGAAGACCCAGGGAGCTCGGAGGGGTTCTTGCACCTCTGGTGGTCACGCCAATAGGATAGACCAAGTCTAGGGCTGCCCACCACGTGTTAGGGGCTAGCACTAGAGGCGGAAAGGTCCTATGACCCCTATCGGCATAGGGTGCAGTGAGGGCAAACTTGTAACTCTGTATGCCTCCCGGAGAGCTATAAGTAGTCACCTCAGTCCCTTTCGGGGAGGGGTTTTGATTTTGGCTGGATGTAAAGGTCAATCGGCAATACACGTTTATTGCAGCAACCCCCCCTTGAGGACCCTTGGCTCACGGAGGTCCCCCGCCTCTTGTCTAGTCTCGTAACTCACGACAATTGGCTGTCGTCTGTGGGGACGGCGGAGTAAGCATGACACTAGCACAAACATACTAAGATGGCCCCGGCGAGGGCTAGACCCAAAAACCGGTAGCCAGCATTGCTGCCCCGGCGACCTCGCGGGCCAAAAGGAGCCGAGCATGAGAAGAAGCGGCCCCGCTAAGCCGGAGGAAGAAGCGAGCGACTCGGCACTGCGGGAGGCGAGCCAAGAATCATCTGAAACCCTCCGGCAGAAGTGGCGGCCCTCCATGGGAGTTGGCGGACCTCAGGCAACCGCCGGGGACAGCCCTTGCCGTGAACGGGCCCGCCACCGCACTACCCCGGCCCGCTCAACAACCACCGCCATCTGACAGCCCACCCACATCGCCGGCACCCGGTGCTCAGGCGACAAACTCACCATTGAGCCAGGTGAGGCGAACAGATGGCCTCGAGGATTTAAGATGCCCGACGTCGCGCCATCTGAAGGGTCCTGACCCCTCACAATTCCTCCGGGGTATCTGAGGCGGCCATCGGCGGCCGGAGGAGGCGATAACACGAAGGCAAAAAGCCTCACCCTTGCACTCAAGGCGCGAGGCGGCGTGGTTCTTCACGATACCCCTCGCTCCGTGTATGCGTGGGGAGCAGCTCGAGGACCTCCTCGCCAACAACTTCGGGGTAACTACACGGGCCCAAGGACACTAGACACTTGTTTGCGGTGAAGCGGTAGCGAATGAATCCTCCGCAACTTCTTTAGGAAGTTCGCGAGAGGTCAAGTGCAGTACAAAGGCGTCAACGAGGCGACCATCATCAGCCTTGACAACGTCGCGGCCTCGCAGAACGGGCGCTTCCGGAGGCTGCGCGCAAGCTGCAGCGCCACGATCACCGAACTCTTCGACAAGATGGAGAGTACACGGCGGAGAAGGCGGCTTCGGAGGGAAGTGGCGACTCAACACCGAGCCGCGACCCGTCGAAGAAATAGTCATCGCTGCTGCCTGAGGCGGAGCACGGCAAGCCACGGAACAATGACTACGAGCAAAAAGGCGAGTCTACTACGGACGGCGAGCAATAAAGCAGAGAGGAAGACACAGAGGCGGCTGGAAGCGCCGGTTGCAGTCGGGTCACGGACGGAACACGGGGCCTTGACGAACCTGGACGGAGCACCCTCGCGATTCTGTGACCTCCACGGCGAAGATCGACGCCACCAAAAGTGTCGCTGTCGCCGCCATGCGAGATTACATGCGCCGTGACCAACCTACGGACCATGATGGCGGGGACCGCGGTGATAACCAACTCCTGCACCACCCCAATACCGGTGTAGGTGCCAAGACCACCGGACCGGTCATAAACATGATTAGGAGGCTCCTCGCTCGGCATTTCCTCGAAGAAGCGGGCGTATGCGACAAATCCACCACCTCGCGATGTACCCCGCCTCAAGCCCACCCCGCTACTCTGAAATACCCATATCTTTCGGACCAGAAGATGCCCGCGGGGCTCCGCCCGAAGCGCAAGGGGCTCCGCCCAAAGCGCAAGGGGCTACGCCCCAAGAGGAGGAAAGCAGCACGGTGGTGCTAGCCACAGGAGCAGCGGATTAGGCCCGTGACGATGGTGAAACGTGATCATCAAGTACCTTGCCGGGGAAGAACCACAAGACTCGGCCGAAACAAAGCGACTCGTTGCCGAGCAAGAAACTACTATATGGTCGGCCGTGGCAGTACAAAGGGCGTCTGTGCCCCCTTCTGCCCGTGTATCACGGAGGAGGGCGGTCGCTCCTCAGGGCGTCCACGAGGCTTATGCGGCGCACACGAGCGCCTCGGGGCCTTGTGGGAAAACGTTCGCCAAGGCTTCTCTTGGCGGCGTGGCTCCGAGACGCACAAGACCTCGTCAGCGATGCGGGGTGCGGTGGGCGGTCGCAAGCAAAAGACACCGGCACTCCCTTTGCGACCCGTCTTTGCCGGTGTGGCCCGCCGCGCGGTGGGGTTGGACATCATCGGCCCGTACCCGCGCCAAGGTAGCCTCCGATTCGCGTTAAATCGCCGCCGAATACTTCTCAAGATGGGTGAAGCGGGCGATCGCCACCATCACCGCGCGGCCGCCCGGCGGTCGTGTGGAAAAACATCATTTGCCGCTCTGGCGTACCAAAGGCACATCATCGCCGATAATGAAGCGGTTCGACTCGACGAGCCATAGGAAATTCTGCGGCGACACAGGCATCACATTATGCTTCGCCTCGGTGGGGCACCCGAGTCAGCACGGAGCGTCGGCGAGCCAGCGGCAACCTCCTCGGCAATTGAAGAAGCGCCTTGTGGGTCTTCCCAAGGGACTCTGGCGAAAAGAGCTTGAAGGCCCTCTAGTCGTCGCTACATCGCCCACGAGCCCGAGGCTTCTCCCTTTCAAGCTCCTCTTGGCGATGAGGCCATGGCCTTGGCGAGTTCGCGGTGGTTCTTACCGAAACTCTGGCGACAAACCCAGGAGAAGCGGAAGTTCTCGCTCGACCTCCTCGAAGAGCAATGCGTCTGTTTGTTTCAACCATGCAAAGGTACAAAAGGCGTCGCCGGAGACATATATGAAGGATCAAGGCCGCCACATCTCCCAGGCGACCTCGTCTGGCGAGCCACCAACCAAGCGGCGCTTCGGCAAGTTGGACTCTAAGTGGGAAGGACCGTATGTAAATCGCGAGGTTAAACGAGGGGCGGCGTTCCGCATCTCCACCCGGAGGGAGATCAGTTAGGCCATACACGGAACATCAAGTCCCTATGAAAGTTCTACGTAGTAAGCGTGTAAAACCGGTTCTTGGGAGAACTCTTCCGGTGGCCGTCGCCTTGGCGGGGGCATGTGAACTCTAGCGCAAAGCGGCCATGGGAGGTCCTATCTATCCAAATAGTGGAAATTGTATGCCCGTCTCCTCGTGGCCCCTCAGAGTGTATAAACAAAGCCACAGCGCATGGCCTCGGGCCGGTGCACACCGATGCCCTCCGCGGACCACGAGTGTATAAAAGCCACCGCGCATGGCCTCGAGCCGGTGCACACCGTGCCCAGCGGACACGAGTGTATAAACGGCACAGCGCGCATGGCCTCGCGCCCGGTGCACCGATGCCCCCCGGACACGAGTGTATAAGCGAAGCAACGCGCATAGCCTCGCGCCCGGTGCACCGATGCCCCGCGGACACGAGTGTATAAATGAACCACAGCGCATGGCCTCGCGCCGGTGCACCGATGCCCCTCGCGGACACGAGTGTATAAGCAAAGCCACGCGACATGGCCTTGCGCCCGGCGCACACAATGCCAGCTGCGGGCATAGGTATATGGATGAACTACATGCGGCGGCGTAGCGAATCAAATCGACCTAAGGCGTCGACCACCAACCCGGGTGGGGGGGCAAAAAATATATAGTTAGGGCTCCGGAGCCCTACTTAAAAGTATGGGGGACGGCGCGAGGCTTCGCCTCCCCTTCACTAAAAATGTAGTTAGGGCTCCCGGAGCCCTACCTAAAAAAGTATGGGGGACGTGCGAGGCTTCGCCTCCCCTCATAAAAAAATGTAGTTAGGGCTCCCGGGCCCTACCTAAAAATATGGGAGACGGTCTTGAGGCTTGCCCCCTCCTCAAAAAAATGTAGTTAGGGCTCCCGAGCCTACCTAAAAAAGTATGGGGGCGGCGAGGCTCCTCCTCCTCATAAAAATATAGTTAGGGCTCCGGAGCCCTACCTAAAAAGTATGGGGGGCCGCGAGGCCATGCTCCCTCATAAAAAATATAGTTAGGGCTCCAGGAGCCCTACCTAAAAAAGTATGGGGGCGTGAGGAGGCCTCCTCACCTCATAACGTAGATGGGGCTCCTGGGCCCTACCTAAAAAAAGTATAGGGGACGGCGTGAGGGCAGCCTCACTATAAAAAATGTAGTTAGGGCTCCAGGAGCCTACCTAAAAAGTATGGGGGGGCGGCGAGGCTTAGCCTCCCTATAAAAATACATAGTTAGGGCTCCCGGTGCCCTACCTAAAAAAAGTATGGGGGCAGTGTGAGCCGCCTCCCCTGCATAAAAATATATAGTTAGGGCTCCCGAGCCCTACCTAAAAAGTATGGGGGGCGGCACGAGCCGCCTCCCCTGCATAAAAAATATGTAGTTAGGGCTCCCGAGAGCCCTACCTAAAAAGTATGAGGGGAGCCGCGAGGCCCATACTCTCCCTCATAAAAAATATATAGTTAGGGCTCCCGAGCCCTACCTAAAAAAGTATGGTGGGCATGCGAGGCCTAATCTCCCTTCATAAGAAAATCTAGTTTGGGCCCCGAGCTCTACCTAAAAAAGTATGGGGCAGTAGCGAGGCACCTCGAACCTTGGCACAAGAAATGCAAAATAAAATCACGAGGCGAGAATAAAAGTACGTATGTATTGATTCACTCATCAGACATACATTACATACATCGCTCTGAGATACCGCAGCGTGCGGGCGAGCGTGACCACCTATCACCGCACGTGGGAGCAAAGTCGCTTGCCTCGGCCTTCGCTGCTCCTTGACACCCACTTTCGAGTAGCTCTTCGTCCGGGCAGGGTGCGTAGCCATGAGGCGCACATACTCCTCTCCACAAGACGACTGAAGACTCCTCAGATGAGCTCGAGGAGGCCGTAGGAAGAGGCGAGAACATGGCCCCTCGGCGCACTCCACCACGCCACGATTCACCTGAAGGATACTATATCATCCGGGCCTCCATGGCCTTCGATTCGCCTGTAGGAAGAACCTCTTCATAGAACCCTCGGATTTTCCTTTTCCACCGTTTCCATTTCGCTCCATGACACACTATACTGCGGTAACAAATCCTCATGACCCACTTTGCAAACCGCCAGATCGTTCATCCTTGAATCACGCAAATGGAGCATAGGACTTCGTCACGCCACTGACGGAGGAACGCACCTCGTCCGTGGTGCGGCCAAACAACATCCCCGAGAGTGCAATGACGCCAATGTGAAACAAGCACCCAACGACAA